>JAPMAE010000987.1:0-10189 GCA_036584705.1 Rhyacophila sp. 25_7 | reverse complement strand
ACTATGGATATCACAATTTATAGGTTTGGGTTATGAATTTTTAGCTTAGTTATATTAAAACTTTTTTTAATTAGTTGACAATATTGAAACAGGTGAAACTCTATTTTTTTAAATACATTTTGTAATAAAAAATAAATTGAGTTATTACTACAATACAAGGGATTTTTTACTAATTATATACTTTATTGATTAATTATAAAAAATAAAAGAGAAAGAAAAATAGGCATTTTAAGAAAAATATCTCGATAAAATTTAACATATACCGTTGTCGAGTAGTTTTAAAATATTGTCAGTGAAGCTTATATTAATAATATTTTCTTGTCTTTTAATTAATATTAAAGCAATGAGATTGCTTGGCAAATAAAATTACGGTCAATAGACTGTGTCATACCTTGAACAACAATGTCTAAAATGGCGGTCAAGGGGTCAGAATAATTACATTCGCATCACGTGACTTGACCTCTGATAATGAACCGCAAAAGATTGTTGCCGAATTAGGTCCGAATACCCCAATTCCCAAAGGGCCAGCTGGGTATTCCTGGAAAGCAAACAGCCGATACTAAAGGCACAGTCAGCATAATATGTCGATTGTGTTAGGTGTTTTCTGCGTGTACAATGTTAGCATGAACTAATTCAAATGTAGGAAAACGAAATTTTGTGAGAAAATGGTATTGATTTGATTTGATAGCGCTGCTAGACTCTAATGAGTTGTAAATTTTTTTAGTAGACAACATTTTTTTTATCCAAATTATAGATATACTTATATATAGATAAGTAAAACACAGAGTTTACAAGTTTATATGGAAAAAAAAACTCTTTTATCTTTATTTATTTTAGTAGCCAAAATACTTGACTCTCGGAAACTTAACTGGAAGTGTTTAAGCAAAATTATATACAAGTGTAAGTAAAAATCAACAAACGTTTTTGTTAATTATATACTCGTATATATTATTCTTGAATGATTTACATATCAACCTTACTTAGGTAAAAAGGCATAACCCTCAGTTTTTTTGAAAAGTGCCTTTATTTAAGAATCACAATGTACACAACTAAATACACGTTCTGTCTAAAGGAATTAAGACAAAAATGTCAAATTACTGTTTATATTTAGCTTTAGATTAAAAAAAAATAACAATATATTGAGTTTGTATGAAAAGACAAAAAGCATCAATCGTCAATTTTAATGATTTTTCTTAAATTGCTTTCTTAATTATCAAATTAAGAAAATTAAACACTAATTTATCGCTCATCATGCACTTGAAATTTGTGTTAATGACTTTGACTTGAAATCATTAAAATAAGTTTTTTGCGTAGCTTGTAAAATTTAATCTGTGAGGGTTAATCCCTTTTACCTAAACACGGTCGATATAAAATCTGAGTCAAAAAATGAAAAAAAAGAAAATGACCGTTTTGATTTAACAATGCAATATGGTAGATTTTTGTATGCTCTGCCATCTGGTCGAACAATCTTCGTTATATTCCTCGTACGTTTTTTGTAATATTAAAATGTTATCACCTATTACGGCAATATTGAACATTTTATTACTCACAAAACACATTAAATTGACTGAGGATTATTTGAATGATCAGATTAAGTGATTTTAGGTATATTCCAATTCTATAGAAACACGTCAACAAGACTTATATTCCCAGTTTCCCCAACATAAATATTATCGTTAAATGTATGTAAGAGACTCAAACTTTAAAATTCATTTTTCTCAAAACAGTATTTTTTTGATTTAACTCTTCCTGTCGTATACCAACGATATTTGTTATTTCTTTGAAAACAATTGCAAAAACTAACCAACTAAAGTATATTTAGACCAAAAAAATTATCTAGCATAACTTTACAACATTATTAAATATAACATTGTAGTCATATTGGGCTTATATTGATATTCTATTTACGAGCATATTATATTTGCATGTAATATAGATATTTTATGAGAATTCACTTGATATTTCACTTGATATTTAACAAACTACTGACAACAAAACCCTTTATATTTCAATTTAACTTAACTTTTTCTTAAGTTCATAAATTTGTTTATCGAATAAACAATTAAAATTTGTGTTAAAATTTCATACATAAGTATTTCTATACATAACGTTTATACAATAATACACAGTTTTTATTTTTCTTTTGGAATAAAATCTATAATACTCAAAGACAATATTTTATTGACAAATTATGCAATTTTTTTATTTATATACGAGTATTATAGAAAAATGTGTTGTAGCGTATCTATAATTGTGAAAAATACGCACTTTCTAACATGTATACACAATTTATTTACTACAAAATTTAACTCATTTTTAAATCAATACTATTTTATTCACAATTTGAGCCGTTAAAGTCTATAGCTGATTAACCCAAAGTCTTTGTCTGTAACCTTCATTTTTTTAGTTATTTATACTCAATTGTCTAATTCTTCTAATGTGTTTAACCCTATTATTACAATAAAACTATTAGAGTCATTGATTTTAAAAATGTGTCTAGCTTACTGAGCCTTATTACTTGCAAGGCATTATTTATATTATGAAATTACTCAGTTTTCATATACTCGTAGATGCAGAAATGTAATTTTCTTTTGCTCGTATAATTATTAGTATTTAGAATACATGCATGATTTTTTCGATCTCCTAGTTTTATATCCATTTAAAACAATATATTTATGGATATACTTTGAACTCAGAAACTTTTCCGTGACAGAAATTTGGAAATGATTATATGGAGATAAGATACACAAAAAGTCCAACATTTTTTCTTTTTAATTTATCTTATTCTATTGTTAGTGTAAATTTAGTCACCAATGTTGTTTTTATTCTATATTTCTATACATGTTAAAGTACTTTAGTTTCCTAATATCAAAAAACATAATAATTTATAATAAAGTGTTAGATATATTAGCATGCACGAGAGTATAGTTTTTATACAATACAAGCTGTAGTACGCAAGATTTAAGTCAACTTTTGTGTTGATTTATTTTACTAGAACATTCGTCGTTTTAACTTGCTGACTGTTATCTTGGGCGTAGCATGTACGTGAGTAGAATATGTTTATTCCTCTTTCATTATTTCAAGAAGTTTTCAAATCGCAATGCAATGTGCATTGAGTGTGTGGGGCGAACTGCGTTTAAAGTGTACGTGATAAAATTTTGTATGCATCACAAGCTTTTAGTACTTTTAACGTACATAAATTGAAACAAGTCTATGGAGACGTATTCAATAATATTTTACTTGTAGGTTTTTTCTAACGTCTGCGTTTTCTTAACTATCTATTATTGAACGATGCTGAATATAATCAATACTTCAAAAAACTTATGATTGTTTTCCCCACACTAAAATACTGTATTTTATTAGTTATGTATATTCTATTGTTATTAAGTCGTGTTACTTATACGTTATAAAATATTTATTCTCTAAACATATTTATTTCATATATACTAATAAACATATATCCAACGACACGTGTACTCATATGCATAATTAATTCAAGCGTAATTTTGCGTAGAATGTGAAACTTGTGTCGCATGGAGAAACAACAAAAATTTTCGAAAATAAGGTAGAACTTTTCCATAATTTAACTAAAACCAAACATTTTATATCCCGTATACTGTGGCCAACTTGCAGATGCAGGTGTGATCGAGAGACAACTGAACACGTTCTATCGAAGTGTTGGCTGATGCTTCCATTCTTTAAGGTATTTACCAAAATTTGTCTTCACTCGTATCTAATAAAGCAAACGGACATGGTATCTACTTTAGTCAATTTTAATGCATTTTCAAGGTTTGCGGAATTTTTACGTAGACTCCCATACTGATTCGTTGTCTCTAATTAAGTTGTCAGCATACCGGGTGCACAGTGCACGTCATACCACAGAAGAGACTAATCACTATTTATTTATTTTCTTAGCTTTAGTCTTCGCATTAATGCGCATGGTGATACTATGCCGTTCAGCTCCGCTTCAGACAGATTAAAAATAATATGTAGGGGGAAAATATTTTATTCATGCAAGTGTTAGGAATGTAACTGCGCATAATCGTGGATGTGTGTAATTGTGGGTCATCAAAAACTATTGACCGTAGTTATGGTTAAGTGTGTTCACTTATTTGACATCACATAATAAATATATTATTTTTACAGTACTATTTAGTACCAAAAGAATATTTAAATAATGCGAATAGATAAAAAAATTCAAATGTTTATTCATTTCAACTGTAGCCAGGATATGAAACTAAAACGGTTGAGCTAATATCTGACAATTATTACTCGTAAAAAAACTGTCAAAATAATATTCACAATGTGAAGATTAATATGCTTTGATCGGAGCGGATATGTTCAAATTATAATAATAGGTAATCTGTACTGAAAATAAAGGATATTATGTAAAAAAAAAAAAATTTTGCGGAGTGGGCACAATTTTTCAGTAAATGTTTGATAACTACATAAATTTCTTATTTTAAAACTAACTTCATGATATTATAACTAATCTAACTATCGCGATAAATGATTTTATGAGTTATCACTGACGCTATCTTTCTTTATTTTTTGTATATTCCCTATACAGTAATATTGTATTATTAAATTATTATTATTATATTACATTAATTATACAATTAGTTGTCGTCATATGTTTGATAGTTGGATCATTAGTGATAAACAATTTATCATTTGCATTTATTGACTAATAGGGTAAATTCTCTAATGAATACGCAAACAAACCGACAAACGACAGATATGGAATATGAAAATGATTTAAAGCTCACTTGTGAATGCTGTTAAATATTATCTATACCACATTCAATCATATTAAGCTTAAATAGTCATTTTTTATTTGAAATAATTTAATATATATTCCAGTACTTTTTCAATATATTTTTAAAACTTGAAGAAGTCAAAATGACCAATTTTTTTATTTATACAAGTTAGTATTAAATCTAACTCTTTTTTTGATTGTTTAATAAATTTCAAATATCCAAAAACTCTGTCTAACATTAATATACTACTCGTTCGTTTTGCCATATCGATCGTCCAGTTCATTAATAAAACATCTTAAAACAACCAGTTTTGAGATATGAGAGATAAAGAGATAGAGAGATTTGAGATAAATAATATTCTAACGGTCACCATAAATCAAATATTATTAATAGAAGATGATAAAACTTTGAGTAATTAGTCATACAAAAATATTTTTAGATGCAAAGTGTCAGGTTTATTAGTAAGCTATTTAAAAATATCGTTCAACTCTCTGATAATTCTTTACTAATTTATCGGCATTACATATCTTTTTTATGCTTATAGATAAATAGATAAATAGATTGCGTGCAACATTTTACAAATACCTGCATATTTAATTCAAATTTTATTTTTTTGGACTTGTTTGACTATTAAACTGGACGTTCAATATATACCTCAAAAATTTTATATCTAGCATTTTGCAAAACCAAATAAAAGATTTATTTTAGTTATTTTTAATTTCAACATAACATTTATTGACTATTTATTAAGTATTATATTCTTAAAAAACTTAATTTTATAAATATCTCTATAATTTAAAATTCAATATTTTAAAATTCAGCACAAAAGCGCTTAAAAATATTTTGTTGCAATAGTTTGATTTATGTTATATATACTTTATATAGTCGCCTTCTTAGGTGATCGAATAAAGCATTTGACTCACGAAACAAGGATCTGGGGTTTAAATCTCGTAGCTGGCAAAAATTGACAATTTTTTTCATGCGCATTTAAAACCCGAACTTGGACCACATTGGTTGAACTAATAACTGACAACTATTACTCGTAAACAAATTCTCAAAACAATTCTCACGATATAACGATTTATATGCTTTGTTTTGGAGTGGATATAGTTAAAATAAAATAATAATGCGATTAAAAACACACTCTCTAGGTATAGGAGATATTGCGATTTTGCAGATAGGTAATAAAATTATTTACAAATTTTTACTTTCACTTATTTAGAATATATTAAACAAATAAACTATATTATTGAAATAGTAACACAGTTTTTACATTTTAAAAATTACATTTAAAACAATTTAATGCTAACTTTATGTGTCATAACATTGTAAACTATGTTTTATATTGTGGATATAAATATAATACTGTGTTATTTCTTTAATCTAATGATTTGACTATCCATCAAAAGTTGATTGAAATAAAAATTTAATAATAACAAATATTGTAAACATATATTTCAAAATTCTTTCGCGTACAAGTAATCCGATATTTCAATAGTAAGCGCCATTCTCTTACATTTTGTGGATTGTCAGTTAAAAGCAGACAGGTACTCGTAGGCTGTGCGTTGAACTGCCACTTCTCCCTCACTTTGACGACCCTCTCTGTTTCTATTCCACCCTGTGGCCCTGCCATGCTACCCTATTTAGACCCTGGGGGCAAACATCGAATCCGTATTGCTTAGCCTCAAACTGTGTGTAGTTGTGAATTTGATATTACCTTCTAGAACGAAACCTAAATGCCCCACTTTGTAACAAAACCCTTTGAAATATTGATGTTTTTGAGAATCATTTTAATAATTATGTAATTTAAGTCGATTCAATACAAATACATGACTATGTTTTGTAAATAAATATAAAACAATTAGAGTTTCATTATAACATTTATATTTCAATAAAATATTTCTTTATTTAGTTATTTCATATTCGTCTACTTGTATTTTTAGCATTTAATTGATTCAAGTTTTTTTCAAATAATCTTATTTTTTTAAATACGTTTATGTTTTTATGTTATGTTTCTATCAAACTTTATGTTTTACGCCTTTATTTTAAAACTATAGATTCTTCTTTTAATTATGTCCGCTCCAAAACAAAGCATATAGATTTCCACAGTGTGAAAAATGTTTGACAGTTTTTTTACGAGTAATAATCATCAATTATTAGCTCAACTGTTTCGGGTTTGTTTCCTAGTTACAATACAAATGAATAAACATTTATAAAATTTGCGACGAGCACGAGTCTTGCATCCGTGACTTTTGGCTCGTGAGTCGGATGTCACTATCCACTCACCTACAAAGGCGACTTTTGATTCAACAGTTATATTTTATGCCCGTAATTTTGCTTTCTACAACGAAAATATTACTCTAAATAGAGTTTTTCAACTCTTGGAGAAAACGATCAAATACCAAAACTCAAGTACTCGTAAGTAAATCATTGTTTGGATGCAATGAATCTATAGTTTTCAATATCTACTAAACATTTAACTACTGACTCGGTCGACCACGTCGCAAAAAGTGTTTTTAATCGAAATGTTTTAGTTTTATTTAATGAAACAATAAAAGTAGAGATAAAAAAATAGATATATAAATAATTAGTTTTGTTTACAGTTGATTCTTATTGGAAAGCCATTATGTTGAAATAATAATATCTATTTTATAGATTTTTCATACAACGTTTTCGCTTTTTCATCAGCTAAAATATTGGAACAAATAAAATTGGACTTGATATAAAAAATATAAAAAAATGATATTATTATTTCAACTAGAGAAATATTGTTCAGTTTACTTTTAGTTTCTTTATTAATATTGATTAACACGTGTAATACAAATGTAAATGTTCACAATATAAATGTCACTCATAAAAAAAAAAAATTTGAACTCATACACACTCGTATATATCTTTGATTATTGTTTATAGTATTTAAACGTATTTATTTATTTTTGAAAATGTATACGATTTATAATTACTTGTACAAAATCTACTACAAAATATAATATTAAATACTGTAATATGGTTTTGCAATGCATGCCACTAAAGATACAGCCTACTTTAGAGTCGATTGTGGATGAAATGTCGTTCAATCTATTGGCCTGCTTCTGTTTAGAGAGCCACATAAATTACCTTTGCTTTGTTTCATTCCCTTGTTTATTGTTAGTCACGAGTTAAGTTTTTTAGAAGCTTTGAATAGGTCTTAGTTGAGTTGATATCGTAAACCATGATCAATTTAGTCAAGATAATATAAAATTTACTCGAATTCAAAGTAAGACATAGTTTAAAATGATCAAATTGATAATTAGTTACATACATAATAAAATCACTTATTTTGAACAAATAGAAGAAATCAATTGTTTTCAATAACACAATAGTTCTAAGTATTATTATAAATCGACATATTTTGTGTGCTACTTTTTACAGTTTACTCGACAGCAGCAATAAATTATTTTAGTTATATTTGGTAAAATTATCAGATGAAATTTTGAACCTTTAACCGTGAACAATATATATATAAATATATATATGTGCCTGATAATTGCCTGAGAAATGGAGAACATCATTTTTCATCCCCAAATGTAGAACTTACATGCTAGTAGTTGTGTCGAGACGGATGACAATGACTAAGTTAAATGTAATTATCTCGGTTATCAATATCTTTTACTTGAGCGAAATTAAGTGTAAAAGGATTTTGTTCTTTGAATTAATTTTGGATAATGGAATCTCTCAGGTTCAAGCGGTAGACTTCTTCGAATATATATATATATATATTATGCGTTTTAATTTTTTAAATTTTGTGTATTTTAACGTCATGTTTTAATTATTTATTGCTTGTATTTATTTATTCGCTTATAATATTTTTATATTATAAACGCATTACACTAATAATAATGTCTACAATATGTAATAAAAAAGGACTGAAGTATATTAAAAAGTGTAATTGAATTTGATAATAAGAGCTGTATTAAAATATGATACAATCAATTACGTTTGAAAAAATCACTAAAATTTGTATATACGAGTACAAAGTTTTCAATTATTAATCAATTGTAATAAGATACTCTCATTTATTGAAAATCTTAGTACTTATATGGCGAAACTCAAGTTAATTATCATTTCCTCTAGGACTGTTACCATAAACCTAGCCTGTTGAAAAAAAACCTACTCAAATCAGTTTGATTCTCCATAATACGGTTAGTAAGTCATTTAGTAACAAGGTTCTTCTTTTGACCATGGCCATTGCGAAACAAGCATATGGACTTCCACAGCGTGAAGATTGTTTTGACAGTGTTTTTACGAGTAAAAATCACCAATTATTAACACAACCATTTCGGGTTTGTGTCCTGGGTACAATACACATAAATGAACATTTTTTTTGCAACCAGCACGAGTCACAAACCTGTGACCCTCGACTCATGAGTCGGATGCCACTATTCATTCACCCACAAGGGTAATAAACATGGTTAACACAAGTGATAACTGTTATATATATTTTTTGAATCTGATATTATATAAAAGTAAAAAAATTAGTTACCATCAAGTTATATACTTAATATATAAATTGAATCATCTGCATCTACTAATATATTGTCATATTTTTCTTGAACAGTTTTTTTTTGACAATATTTGCACTTACCATTCATAAAACTACTGTATATATTCTCAAAATAATAAAAATAAGTCGTTTAGTGTTGAAATAAACAAATATATTTTAAATTTATGTTTAAAAGAATTATTTGTCTAAAATAATAAGTTCTCTATATTCAAGTTTTTATAAAAATAAATTATCGAAACAATATTTTATATTTATTTCCGAGTTGCTTATTTTAATTGCATCAATTTAGAACGTATTTTAAATTAGTTTATAGATATTTTTGACTTATTATAATAAACCTACTTTTTATCATTAATTCTTATACTTTCACACAAAAAACAGGTCATTTTTTATAAGTTTAATATGTAGGGAGAATGATATATTATATTATTTATAGTTTTGATAACTAATTTCAATAACATAAATTCTTACTCTAGAATTATAAATGATGTTAGTTTAGTATTAATCAGTTTCCCTCTACAATGTCGTGTAAAAAATACTACATTGTAAAAGGTACATTAGACAAGAATACTTACATACAAAATTCTATGTAAATGTGTAACCATTTATACTTAAAATAATATTGATTTGTCTATAAAATATCTTGTAATGCGTAAGTATTAATTACTATACAATATTTATTGAGCAGACTACTAGAATATTTTTAAAGAAGTAAGACATAAAAACATGTATAATATCAATGTGATCATATATTATGTTTTGTTAAAAAATCATTGATTATTAAAAACAGGAGTGATTTTTTTCTTAAAAATATATACTCATAGAAATGTTAAGGCAATGCAAGTATTTGAAAACAAAATACTCCGAAGAATACTTGGGCCAGTTA
>JAPMAE010000984.1:5619-16681 GCA_036584705.1 Rhyacophila sp. 25_7 | reverse complement strand
TAGATTAGAATATATGCATATACAATCAATAAATCACCCGATCTGTGAACATAGATAATATTAATTTTATATTTCAGAAACGTTAGATACAAAATTGTTTCATTATAAAATACATTAAGTAAGATTAAAAAATCAATATCTTTACTTTATACAACATAAAGACAGCACTTATTACTCTAGAATTTCAGGTAACCTAAGATTTTTTCAGTAGTTTGCAACATGAAATAAGATTCAGGAAGCTTGAACTAAAATAATATGATATTGTTAAATGATATATTTTATTAAAAACATGGAAATCATGACAATGATCATAATAACATAAAAATGCACTATTTATGCTTCAAAATAATCTATGATATATATTTAAATTGTATGAGTAACTGGTTGAGATATTATATTTATTAACGTTGGATAAATATAGTACATGTGGACATTATACTTGGCTCGAGTAGCATAAGTTTTTTTTATAGTTTGCTTATATATACAAAAATATAATATTTTTTTTTACGTAGAAAATTTGTAGATTAAAATTCATTTTTATAAGGTTTCAATAAAAGCACTCGATGACTTCTCACGAACTTTTACAATAAAAAAACTTTCATAAATTTAATGTTTAATAAAAAACGATTTTTCTTTTACTATGATAGATATATTGTAGTTTAACTTTAATCCTTTGTCTATGATAAACTGAACATCGATACTTGACCAGATTTTGTAAAGACTGGACCAGTGATTAGAATTAAAACGACGTGCAAACGATCAATTTAATATTATCATTTTACCGAGCGATCGTGACGGAATTTTCGAATAAGCTATTGGTGTCTGCAAAACTTTGGGAGGGAAAGAGCTGACAATATTCACGATTTGCATATGTCTGCCGCAGATGTCGCAGCGGACAAACACCCCCAGGAGTCGCTCAGGTGGAGTCAGTCTCGCTCGCTCAACAACCCCCTCTGTAAATACCAAAGGTCAACCAACGAGCACGGAATTTATGACAAATAAAAAAATCGTTGAGTTTTAGCAACGCCCAAATCCCCCGCGCCATCGAGTATTGAAAGAAATTCATCAAAAGTTTCGTGGGCAAGTCCGTCAAAGTGTGATATTAATGCTTATTTGTCAAGTGAAAACTAATCTCAAACACTGCTCAGTATATGGATGGCGTAATAATTTCATTTTGAAAGAAATCAGTACTTGGAAACTAAGTCAAATAATAGAGTTCATGTTCGTGAGCTGTTGTATATTATTTTTTCAAATAATAAGAAACAACGGACAGATAGAAATAAAACTTATGTAATTTTGTAACGATTACTTTTGAAAAATTCTCAGTTGTAATCACCTCTCTTCCTTGAAGTACTGAAAAATAAAACTCTTAGAACAAAGCAGTAAAGTGTGACTTTATATATTAGCAAGATATGTATTTTTAAATTATTTTAAATAATATTATCAAGTTTTTATTTATTTATTTTCTCAGATTGGCTAAATTAGATAGATTCATAAGCTTTTAAATATATCAATAATAGCATACAATACAAACAAGTAATTACTTATCAAAAAGCACGTCTAATTCAGATAACTAACATGCTTCTATGACAAATTAAATAACTTTGTAATTTAAATATTATACATAAGTTTCCAAAAAAAAAAAAAACTTCAATACACTTATTTACGATTAACTATTTTAAATGGTTAAATTACAATATATATTTTTTCTTATATATCGTCATTCTACTGGCAAAAGACGTTAAGTCAAAAAAGGACTGTTTTGATTTAATAATGCATTTTGGTAGATTTTTGCACGCTTTATCAACTGGTAAAACAAACTTAGCCATATTCTTTGTAATTTTTCTATAATATTAAAATGTCACTATCTATTTAGTCAACATTGCATATTTTTATGCTGGAAAATACATTAAACCTACTAAGAATTGTGTAGTTAATCAATTTAAGTTTTTATAGATATATTTTAATTCTGTAAAAAAATGCCAACAAGACTTACAGTCCGAGTTGTCCTAACATAGCATCGTTAAATGTATGTAAAAACTCAATCTTTTAAAATCAATTTGCCTTGTATCAGTATACCGATGATATTTCACTTATTGTGCTTCTTATGTTATAGCAGGGTTCCATAACTCCGCTAAATATACCCTGTGTACAGTATTCAACGACCCACCATGATAATCAAAAATGATTCTCTTGCTTGATTGAGATTTGATTCAAGCATTCATAGCATATGGCCAAGATAAATCCAGCATCTCATCTTCACGTGGAATATGAGAAGCTTTATAGCACGTTTTCTTGTAATTTAGTGTAGCACTACCATACCTCCAGTATCCACCTCAGCTATTTGTTTTCGAAGCTCAATGTACGATAATATTAAGAATTTGTAAAATATCAAAATTTGCATAACAGAAAATGATTTATGGTGAGACTCTTTGAAGATAGATTTATAATTTAAAATATATGTGCAAGAGAGGTGCAATGTAAAAATGTTATATTACGCCATTGTTTTTTTAAATTTAAAAATAGGTTATGCCAATACGATATATATTTTTGATCATACCCGACTCATAATTTAAATTTCGTACTGAGTATACTAGATTCATGCAAACACTTCCAGGCTTGAGAAGGCTTCTAAAGAAAGTAATTAACGCGATATGCAGGCGTGTGGCGTTACATGGATGCATTAAGCTCTGCAGCAGCATAGTATTAAAATATAATGTACCTGGTTTATACATGGATGGTGCAGGCTTCTATGGAAATATGCATGTTGTAATAGTGTTGCAAGGTCTACAGTGGGTGGCTTAGTGAGGATTCTAATTAATGCTCTGTGTAGATACCCGAGTTTATAACACGAGAATGATTTATTAATATCTGACGATATTCATGAATAAGTTAGTTAAATTTTAATGTCCAATTAAAATGGTAATCTTCTAAGGTACAATTGTGATTTTCACCTCGGACGTAATAACTCATTTTTACAGGGCATACGTATATACACAGACTATAATATAGATTTAAAAAAATAGAAGTGCATTTACAACATGAATATTGTCATATGAAAAAATATAATAACTAAGATAAAATAATTTCTGACGATTACATGAGCACATCTGAGATTTTGTTGGTATATATTTAAATATTTAGAGCGAATAGGTGCATTTAACTGTTAAGTCTAAAGCTGGATCTGTTATTAACGCATACGTCTACAAATTATACGTTTATATATATTACAAATTTCGATAACGAGCATTGTCCATTATTAAGACTTTAAGCATACTAAACTCAACATGTTGAGACAACTTTTAATATTTTCTGTGCCAGACATAGTGACGTAATCCGGCTGTGAATTTTTAAGCATACATAGAATTTTTATATAATTTTTTAAAGTGTGTTGAATGTTTGTTATCATGACATTGTTTTTAATGATCATATTATAGTAAAGTATCATATCTCTGCGTTTTCATATTTAAAATCATCCAAAATATTCAAAATTGTCTAGCAAACTACGTTTTAAGCTGTGCGCGTTAAATCGCTTCTGGAACTTAATCGGTTGGTAAAAAAATAATATTACGTTCATTTTTCTGCACTACAAACTCTGGAAAGTTAATATTTTCCTAAAAAAATCCCTCTTTTGATCTACAATTTTAATGCTTATCAACATCTTTTTTAAAATTTACAGCATATATATACATCTATATTGTCCTAAATATATTTTTTATTAATTCCAAATAAGGTTGATCAACTTTGTCAAAATTGTAACAAGGTTATGCATATTCCAACATTTTTAGTTACAGTTTAAATATATTTCCAAGTATATCTGAAAAGCATACTAATGCGTGAATATGAAATGTTATATCTTATGTATTATATTTGCTGTATCCTAATACATTTTAAAATGCTTTCATTCTTTTTTAGTATACATTTCATCTCTCTCATAATAACCATGCTTTCTAATAAAAAGTTTTCATCATTAACTATTTTGGTTTTGAATTCGTTTAGCTACAGATTATTTGCAAAGATGTGTGTTCAAATAAATACGATTGTATGTTACTTCGATCTCTTTTTATAATTCAACCCACAAGTCTATAAATATGTGTTTAATTCCCTTCCTGAAATTAGATATTTAACACGTTGTTACAGGTAAACTCTTTTCCGTTGCAAGTAAAACTTCTATCAACGATTCAATTGCTTACAAAGTCCCTAGACGCGAATTTCATTCAGGCTATCTCCTTCGTACAGTTCTTACAAGATATTTGTCAATGTTGACGTCTGCGGTCAAGAGGGACAGTTTGTATGAAAACGTTACGGCAACAATAAAGTCCTTGATAAAATAAGCCAGCTTGTATATATTTCTACGTATGAAAATATTGTCATGACCATTTTGCAAATAATAGTAATTTTACGTTAAAATAAAAATTAATTATATTTTTAATACAACATAGAAATAAAAAACAACACCAGAAGGCGATTAGGGAAAAAAAAATAATGAAAGAAATCATATAATATTTTAATGAACATATTAATAAAAATATGTTCATTAAAATGTACTGAATTATTAAATTATGATACAGTCTTTGAATAATAGGTGACACACTATCGCGCCATTTATCAGAAGCATTGTTTTGTCTCTCATGGTACTGGCAAAATTCAGGGCCTAGTGAACTATTTTTTCTATAGATAAGTATTTAATGTAATTACTGATGACAGGTAGACACTGATACATTAAATTATTTTTCAAGAAAATAAAGTGTTAATTTTTGTTACAAATATCAGGTGTTTTTATTCTACTGAATATTAAATTGCAAAGAAATATACTTGATAGTTATTGGTTGATATTAAATGAGGTTTCCTATGAACAGTAAAGAATTTTATTTTCTATTGCTTATGAACTTTGATTAATAGCATTTAAAATAACGCGCAGTTTTAAAAATATATATGCGCTATAGAATACGCATAGAAATGTATTGATGTGAATCTTAACTTAGTAATATATTTTTTTTTATTACACTACTTTACAACTGTAACTCAATGACGAAAAAATATAGGAAACATATTTCTATTTATATAAAGGAGAGGGTAAAACTAACTGAAGCGATATTTTTTAATCCGTTTTATATATAAAAAATGGGTTGTTCTCAAAGTTCATTGTAAGAGTTTAAAGTTACTTAGATACATCACGTGATATGTGATAGTATGCAAACGATTATTTCAAAAACCCAGTCTCTCTTTCTACTGGCATCTGCACAAATTAACGTATCATCAAGAATGATGTCATAATGTAAAGAAATTTGGATTGTTTTTGCTAGTAATGTCAAATATGGCGATTTAAAAGTGAATAAAACGAGTCATAGATATTTTTATTTTACTTTGTTATAAATAACGTGTCGCTCGCTTCGTTGAGTGGTAGCGTATCTGACTCACGAGCTGAAGATCGCGGGTTTTAGGCCCGTGCCGGTTCCAAAATTTTCAAATATTTATTCAATTGTATAGCAGTCAGGACACGAACCCGAAATGGTTGAGTTAATAATTGAAAATGATTACTCATAAAAAACTGTTAAAACAATCTTCACATTTTGAAGATCCATATGGTTTGTTTCGGAGTGGATATGGTTAAAATAACTTAGATAAATAATTATTAGGACACACATTTTCTTACCTGTCATAACATTTTGTAACAGAGAAGCATGATGGAAAAAGTACATGGTAGTTTTTGAATTATGACATATATAAATAGCTTTATTGTGGAACCATTTAATTATCAAGTAATCAAAACATTGTTAGTTTATTATTCTACATATTGAGTGATAAGGCATTTTTATGTTGGGGTAGGACCAGTTGTGCGTGTAAAGGAACAATTAAAATTAGGGTAATATTAAGGTAAGAGTTGTAATAGATAAAATACTTATTAATTAAAGCAAGTTTTAAATGGTTTTACACGATTAACTGATAAATGACTTTGTAAAATTATATACGAGTATAAGTATTTTATATATATAAGTATATGTTGAATAATTGATTGAAAATTAACACACATAATAAAAAGATTTGGAAGCCATTTTATAAGAACGACTATATTTTCAGCCAGAAGTTTTAGCAGTTTGATTATTTATTTGTTTCACTACAGAATAGAAGACAGATAAATGGATAAAATATATTCATTGAGTTAAAAAAACTTAAATATTTAACTAAGCAAACGATATTTTTAATCTAATACTGACTAAGTGAGACACAATTCATGTTAAATCTATGGGAAACATTTAATATTATATCATTTTATTAAAATCTAGTCTTATCACAAGTGTTCATTCATTTAATTAAAAATATCTTGTTTTGTTAACACTTTACCATAGATAATTATTGCAATAATTCAAAATGACATTTATAAGTGGATGAAACTCAATTAACGATATCTATCGATACTTTAGTTAACATTTGCATGAAAACTGATCATATATATATATATACAATCACATATTGTAATATATATTGTAACTATTAATGTTAACTATTAAAAACAATACTTGTAAGAAACAAATTTTAAATTAAAATATGTTACAAACTAAGCTACGTGTAAAAATAATATTTTCTAATGATGCGGCCAGGCTGAGTCATGAAAATGTTAAAATAAAAGTAATGAAACATCACATATAAAACCTTTTGAACATTTAACGAGAGAAGCTAACGTAATCCACCTTAAGTAGATTGTAAAAAAAATCGAAGCATTATTTGTTTTTGGAGACGGCTAATATTTGAAGACAAGCAGATGTATAGATCCAATTAAATTGCCTTAAAAGCTTTAAAAAAACAATTAAGTACATAAGATGCCACAATTTATAATTTAGTAATGCTGAATAATTTACGATTTTCCTTTATTCTTAATCATCTTTTGTCGACAAATAATAATGGGAATCGATATAATGCTAATAATACCGCTTATTATTTAAAAAAAAATCATGTTTGAAAAAGATCAAACAGTGATCGAATGAATGTTTTTAATGTGCGTATAAGTGAAATGTGAGAAGCGGGCGTATTTTGATTAAAATTGAAGAAATTTATTCTTCAGTAAGAAATTACGCATTTGTTGTTCATTAGTAGATACATATACTACACAATTTTAACGCTGTAAAATAATTTTATGATTTTTTTCATTGTGAGATTTTAATGCAGGTATGTAATGTTGGGTTAGTATTTCGAAAGCATGTCAGCCAGAAAAATAAGGATATCAACATAACATTTTTTTAAATCTTTTAAAAGTATACATTTTAATATAAGCGGTGACTTATTAACGGCATAGCCATCTACGTGGAATGGTTTTAAAGTCATAGGTGTTGCGTTAATTTGTTGCATATGCTGAATATATCTAATGCGTCTATAGAAACATCGAGAAATACTTATTAATTGTTAAAATAAAAATACTACCGTATACATAACGGTACCTTCTTACAAACATTATCTGTTAAAAAAGATACGTTAAATGCATTAGAGGTCTCCATAAATCTTTGACGTGTTAAGATAATATAGTATAAATATGATTTTTATTAGAAATTATAATTAAAATATAATAATTATATCTATTTTTATTTCATTGAAAAACTTTTGTGAAACTAATTTTTAATCAACCATAAAAAGCTCCTACAACTTCGTGTATTACATGATTTATATTCTATAACTTACGGCGACCTATAAGAGTGAGAGAAAGAGAAAGTGTGAAATTAAATTAAATTGACATTTTCTTTTATCGTAATGTAGCACGATTATAATTTCAAAACGGTTTTAGCACAATGAAAATGTCAATACTTTATGATTTTGTGTAACTTTATCAATAATTTTATTGTTTTATAAATCTATGACATACCCTTATGTCCTAAAAGTTTTATTTTTATATTTATTATTATTTTAGCTATTAACTCTGTAAAACACAATACGTATTTTCTGAATTAAAGAATTATGGTTGGAAAGTTGGAAAAATCACTGTCGGTTTTATTATAAGGTAGTTGATTACAGTCTATTGAACGTTAGAGATGTGTGGTATATTTTTATATAGAATCAATTGATTTTTCCATTTCTTTATACTGATCCATTGTTACGCATTTTTTATGACTACGCGGAATCTTAGAGCACGGGGTCGAGTCTTAGTTTTATAAGAAAGCATTCATATAATTTTTCCGTAAATTGGAAGAATATCAAATTTTATTATAAATATCCGTTGTTTTATATTTACACTACAAAAATGTTTGAGTATATTTTTGCAGTACTTTTTATAAAAACCACACATGTATCTAAGAAGGTTCATAATTTTAATATACACAATCAACGTTTAAAAAAAATAGCTTTTTTAAACAAAATATTCTATAAATACTGACATTATAATTTATATCCGTGTTTTTTTCATGAAACATTCAAAAGAATTTACTGAATATTTTAAAACATTAAAGAAAAGATAAAAAATATGAAGAATATTTGAAGAGTTAAAAAAAAGCCTCATTATCTTATGATTAGGATTTGTACGCCCCATGGGGATCTATAAAGTATTATATGAAAAGCCTTCATAAAAAATAAATCTTTTTTCATAAGACAGAAATAATAATTTTTTATGAAATAAAACCATGTTTTTGGTACTTTATGTAACATAAAACAAAAAGAATATTAACAAATGATTTTTTTGAATTGATTAGAAGTTTCGAAAACTTATACTAATATGTATAATTACTTTGTATAAATGAATTCTAGTACTATTCCATATACTATAATTAATAGTTTATATTTAATAAACCCAATTAATTTATATGAAGATTATTTTCTCAATATACTTTTTGTTTTAGGTTATTTTTAGTCAAACTACTATTTTACCGAATGCGTTAAATATACAGACAAATTAATGGTACATTATCAAAGAGTAATCATTATGCAGTTCATAAAAACATTTAAATGTATAATTTATTTTTCGAAAACAACATTGCAGTAGGATTCAGATGGAAAAAAAAATGTAGTCATTTAATGTTGAAAAGCTTCCAATAAAGCGATGATTTTTATTCTTTATTCAATTGTCTTGATGAATCGTTAATGAATAGCATAATACTTATTGATATTTTATTGTCAATACCGACATAATCTGCTGACCAATAACTTAATCTTATAGAAAACTATCGTACATATTATAAATAAATCTGTTTTATAATTTTATTAAAATACTTTTTGAAAAATATTAAAGGTAAATAAAAATAATCATTTCGTAAATAAAAAACGAAAAGGTAGGCTTCATGCATACAGTTTTGTGAAAAAATACTCTGCAGAAGTTAATTTTAAAACAAACTCGGCGGCCGGCATCGGTAATGAAATTTTCACTTTTTATAATTACGGGAAATTTTCCACAGCCATTAACTCCGTGAAAAAGAAATTCGCTCATAAGAATTTGTTCCGCTTTTATATTCGAATATTAATACTACAAAAATTATACGGCAAGCCATGGCCAAAAGTTGAAAATATTTATAATATGCATACTCGTCGGTGTAGTAAATATGTTTAATTTGTATTGCAATACCATATTTGTAGGTAAGACATATATTTATACTGATGCTCTTTATTTTTGATATTTTTTAAATCTCGGTAAATTTTAATAAATAATTTACTCACTCAGATTAAAATGGAGTTTTTAGCATTTTACAATCAAATTTGATATATAAATCGTTAAAGTCAAACAACGCTATCTACAAAAGTGAAACTTTACAGGAGAGCCAAAAAAGGTTGTTTTTTTCCTGGAACTTTCAAAATAGAAGATGTTTATTTAAAACCTAATGTTCAAATGTTATAATTAGTTATTTGATAATTTGATTTTTATTGTGATAAAAACGTTAACAGTTACATACAGTCTTTTGATATTAAACAATGACAGCTTTATGTAATTAATGTTAGTCGATTTAAGAAGAAACTACGAGTAGAATAAATCTACATACAGTTGTTTGACAATTATGTAGCCAATAACGTAAAATAAATTATCACTAATAAAAAAGCGCATTTTTGTAGATGTTATGTATATGTTCTTTAACTTTAAGCCCTCGATGTGTTCAAAAGATTTTTTTTCCCCATTTGTTTATGTATTATTTGTGAGTAAAAAACATTGAGTTGAATAAATAAAAAATAATTTTTCGAAAAACAGACGTATTTATGTAATGAGTCACCAAAAATGTTTATTTTGATATATTTCTGTTAAAAATTTTTGGATTGATATTGGCGGTAATTTTTATAATTTTCAGTTGTATAATGTAATCTTTGAACAACGAAAAATACGTAAATTGTATAGCGTCGGACTGGAAAAGCGCTGAAGAATAAGACATTTGGATGTTCAAATATAATATACTACTAATAATTAAAAGCTATTTTTGAGTATTTTAAAACAAATAATACTTAATAAATGCATACTTGTAATAGTTTAATATGCTTGATTTGTGAAAATTGGACTTGCAAAGTGGTTTATAATTTTAAGCAGCAAATGTGTATGATATCAAAAAAATTGAATCCAAAAATAAAAACATGTCATCACTAAAAATCGATAATGTATCACGTATTTTTCAAACAATTTATTTTTAAAGTTTCATACATTCTCAAATACTCTCATAAAACATGAGCTGTCAAATTTCTATTAATTAGTCATTTCCGCGGTGATAACGCATAGAACGTTTCACTAAAAGTAAGAGCATTGTTGTAAAGAGCTTTTATTTAATTTTTTGACAGTATAGTCTTTAATTTGAATTTTCATCCATCCATCAATGTCAAAATGTGCGCCATAACTAGCTCTAGTTTTCAAAGTCGATAATGTAAAATAATCATAAAATGAGGTTCGTAGTTTCGTTTTAACATTAAAAAACTACGCAATTTCATTGTTAAGTTATAAATATAGCTATCATAATGATTATATAGTTTTTTTCGAAAAATATATTTTATCTAAGGTCATTTTTTTCTGTATTAGAAACATTTGATTTACAGACTAGATAAAATAGCATTATTAACCTGTTCAGGGTATGGAGATGTATATGCGTCTACTCAAAATTCGCTTTGAAGAAGT
>JAPMAE010000982.1:0-16653 GCA_036584705.1 Rhyacophila sp. 25_7 | reverse complement strand
GGTTTTAGCAACTTGGTTTCCATAAGGGATAACTTTTTAGTTTTTAAAAACATTATGGCGTCATACGTTAAACGTGAGCGTCTATATCCATCAGGTCTACCCAGTAGGTACATTAAATGAGACAGTAAGAATCTTCTACACATTTAAGTGCACTTAAAAGTTTTGGAAACTTCTTCCTGGGACACTCTCGGCACTTGGAAGAGCACTTCACGTTCGTTACGCCACGGTATACGCTCTAAATGTTGTAAAGATGTAGCGGATGGCTGTGGGTTAAGTTTGGGCTACGACGTTATAATTCGCAAAAGCCTATTTTTTTAAAACGTAAATCGAAAAATCGTGTAAGCATATATTGCGTTTTATTTTACCTCGGCAGAATATGCAAAATCAGCATATAAATAACCGGCTCAGAAAAAGTTATTCGTATATTACCTAAGATGGCTTAGTGGACAATATATATTATTGTGAACCGTGGATCATTGGTACTAATTCCGTAGTTGGAAGTTTTCAAAGCTCGATGGGTTGACTTTAATGTAAAAATTGTCTGTTAAAATAAACTTCATTTTATAATAGTTCATTTAGCCATTTAGAATTGTAAAGATGATATTATTGGAAAGTATAAACTGTATAAATAAAATACTGTATCAAATAATTAGGGCCAAAAAATCATGATTAAAATAACGTTAGAATAAAAAATATTTTGAGTAAATAAAACGTAAAAAGCTATCGATTTCTATTTTTATTTTCAGCCTAAAAATTGGCATTTGGCATTAAAATATACGAAATCACAACCTCTATGCTATTGCATAAAATAACAAACTTAATGTTGTTCTCATAGGTGAGTCGATAGAGCACCAATTTACGAGCCAAGAGTCTAGCGTTCGAATCCAATAGCTGGCAATATTGCACAAGTTTTTTCATGTGCATTTGAAACCAGGACATGAACCAAATTGGTTGAGCTAATAACTGACTATAATTACTCGTAAAAAATCTGTCAAAACAATTTTCATATTATGAAAATCCATATGCTTTGTTTCGGAGCGGATATGGTTAAAAGAAAAGAAAAATATGTAGGAATTATCTCGGCTTGTATGAATGTATATATTAAAAACGGTTTTTAATTTATTTTGCCAAGAATATCTCGTCGGTAAATATGAAATGAAGAGTTACGTATATGTCACTATTTGATTTCTGCTTGCCAAATTGTGAATTATAGATTTTGTTACCTTGGTTGCTTACCTGTGCATTAATTAATGGCGGAAATAATATTGTCTTGTATTCTATAAAAAAGAGTTCTTATACATTCGACAAATGTATATCCTATACCTTGGAGGTAAACTACACTACGTCAAAAATGATACTTCTCTACTGTGGCTATTCAGAGTAGTTTTGGTGTTGATCCCTCGAATAATATGTAACAAAATATAATATTAATTTCGATAAACTATTTTCTATTATGGATACAACATAATCGAGTATACCACTGGAAAGAGCGTCGCAAGATATACTACACTACTAGTATGTCGACATCTTAATTTTACCCAAAGTTGATATAATGTGGTTTACTTTCCAGGTATAAACATATACAGTATTCATAAATGCTTAGAATATGAATACGATATAAAATTACAAAGACATTAAGATAAAAACGTAAATCGCTGGATTTTTACGATGTTGTATCTTTCATATGCAGAAGAATAACTATATATTACATTTATTTCGGTGTAGAATAGCCCATTCACATGAAATTATGTTAATTGTTAGTTATCGATACTTCAAAAGTGCGTTCAACTATATACTGCATCTTGCGAAGTGAAAATATTCCTTTGAAACCTGACAAGATGATACATTTTGTTATAAACTAGAATTTTTATAGAATATATAAAATAATTGACTATTTAATGTTAGTTCAGCGAACTTATTGATAAATTTATAAAAGGGTCTTAATATATTTTCAAATCAAATAAAACTGGTGCTTGTTGTATGTTTAATCATCATAAATCGATATTCAATATGGCCACCAACACGTGTACACAGTTTGATGAATGATTCATGTAAATGTATGCACTAAATTAGAATCTGCAAGTGCAACTGATGTGTGCATCTACTTAGAATGGGTAAAACGCGGGAGGAATATATTTTATATCTCCCCTCACAGACTCGTCTCCCTCGTTTACGGATTCCCGTTTCTTCGTTACTCAATGCTTGCAAATATATTAATTGGCAGCTGATAGTACAGGAGTATGAGAAATACTCAATTAATGTTTAATTTATTATATATTATGCAAACAACTCCTCGTTGTAGTTTTTTTTTTAAGATTTTGCTACGAGTATATACGATCCGTATTACGGTGCATTAATGTTGTAACACTGGTATTTATGGAAACAGTTTAATGTTATAAACTTTTTCGTCTAAAATAACTCCCTTAAAATTAAATACAGCGAGAATTTCTTTAACAATTGAGATACGTATGTACTAAATGACAAAACGCAAAATGAAACAGCGTTCAACGACGTCATTTTAAATGCAAAAAGCTACGAAGAATTGCTTTTACTGATTGGTTTGTGTTCAAGAATAATCGTATTACATACGAATTTATGAAATGCTGTAATAATTTAAATGAGCGAAGATTTTGAGCTTTTTTAGGCTTTGAGCAAACCGCGTAATGTCGAATTAATTAAGCGAAAAAGCACTAAATGAGGATTTACTATTATATGTTGAGAATGCATCAGTAATCGTCATGTAGTTAGTCAGTAGAGTCATTGTAGAATTCCACTCAAATAAGACAACGATGAATAATCACTATGGTTATAGTAATAACATAAAGCTGTTTTTTGATACTACGGTGAATACATTATATAAATGGCTAAGTATTGCAACGGTCCTTAATCTTCGTTTTTTACTGCAGACATAATGTCATGGCTAAATTGAGATTGCAGTTTCACAATGTGTATATAAGAATGAGAATATATATAGTATATAATCGTAAAAATAAAAGAGTTACAATTATTTAACATAGTTCATACTTATTCATATTTTATGTCACATTTGATAATAGATATTATTTTTAAATTATTCCTCTAAAATTGTAACATATTTAAAAACACTTCTTGCACGCCAGATAATAAGAGTAATGTATGCCTACTACATATTAACAAAATAAATCACTCGTACAATATATTGTATTTGTTATGTAGTTAAAATTATTTTCTTAGATAACATGTTAAATAAAGGCTGGCTAATTCTACGTTTAAAATAATTATGCTATATGAACTCGTATGAAACTATGGTACTCATACATATTATTTGAGTTACGCCTGTGATTTTATATATTAAGTAATCGACTTAAATATGAGAAAATTGTTGTAGATTTTGAGATTTATTCGTTGAACGGTTAAAAAAACTGAAAATATTGTGAATTTTTAAAGTTAAACAAATACAAAACTTGACTGCGGCCATTCTTAATGAGCCTGAAAGTGGTGGAATTATGAAAGTTTTTATAAAATTAGGTTATACACATACATAATTTTCATATATTTGATATAAAGAAACGATAACGGTTGTCATAGTAGAGTAAAGTTACAGAATAAAATGTATGTGATAAATAAAATCAGGATTGCTATAAATAATTTTTATACATAAGTTATATCATAAGAGTATTCGTCTTAGTAGTAGAAGAAGTTAATATGTATATACAAAGTATAAATAAAATTATTTTGTGTAAGCATATACTTCTATAGCCATAGATAATTACTAATTTCATGATTGTTCCTCTCGATCTACTCTAGTAAAATATATATGTTTTCTCAATCAAATTATCTTGATTTATTATAACGATAATTGTTTTTTTTTTCACCACATTAATTGAAAACGAAAATTTATTCTAGTAATAATTTTTTTAGAAACCTTTATTAAATCACCTCTGACCTTCTGATAACTTCATAATATATTCTATTTCAGGTGAAAGTAATAATATAAAAGGAGGTTTCCTGATAAATATGTCTTTATTTTTTCAGATATTTTTTTAAAAGCTTTTCAATCAATATTTTGGGTACAGAAACTAGACAAAAAACAAATTTTGCTTCAAACATTATAACCATGTGTATATACGAGTATATATATGTATATTTTTTTTTTCAATAAAAGAGAAAATGTACCGATTAAAAATGAATATGATTCTCTTCTTTTAAAAGACATTAATCCAGTTTTTTAATTGCTTATATTTAAATATTTATATTGCATACTGTAAATACACAATTTTGTATCGATGCATTATTTAAATATGCAAAGTAGCGATTCAGTCTTAAAGACACGATGGTTTCAAAAAAAAAAATTGCTTAATTTAAAAATATATCAAAGGTTATCGTCCCAGCTACACCCCTGAGTTCTTTGTGAGAAGCCGACCGGCTGTCAACTGTCGTCTGTCACCCATCAGTCTGGACACCGAACTAGCCTTTTCTTCTTACCGATACAAATATATAACAATACAACCATAGAAGTACGCACATATTAATACTAAACTTCTATTCCCTTAGTGCAATTTTTGGTCATCCATTTACTCCTTGTCCCGTTTATAGAGATAGACCGGGTATTAACAAGCCATAATAAGGACTGAGTAAATTCTAACATTTAATGATTTCTCACACCTCGACAATGATTATCATATTTAAACATTCAGTGAAGGAACATTGGGACGCGAAGCTTTCAATCGAATCATTTGTATATTAATATATTTGAAAAGAATTACTCGTAATTCTGCAACAAATTTTGGCAATATAACATTTTCATTTTGTATGCATTACTATATTTTATCTATATAATTATTATTACGCATGAAATTATTTTGATTCTGAAGAAGATTAACAAAGTTATTTAAATTGTGATCTTAATTAAAATAACTAAACATTTAATTCAAATTTAAGAACATTCTTTTAAAGCATCGGCGATTCTCAGATTTCTGTAAATTAAATATAATGTCAACTTAGCCTTCGCAACAGACTAATGTGTATACAACTGGTAAAAGTGTCTACTTTTATGAATAACAGTACAACATTTTGATTGAATGATCACTAATCTATGCGATATTAAAACAAACATAACTTTTGGCATCAAGCATCAAACATGAACAATAATATTTTCATTAAATTGATAAATAGAACAACGAATACTTTTAAATCTTATATTAACCAAAATCGAATAGACAAATATGTGCACTATTTTTTCTTTTACCATTATATTATAGTAAAGTTAATATTGTGAATGGTAACAGTATGATATCTCATTTCTAAAAAGTGATCAATTGACCTTTAGGAGTGAGATATTTAATTACGGTTGTACAACTGTGTGAAAGTTTTTTCATAAATCTTGATTTCAATTATGATTTTTATTGAATGTATGCAGTACTATTGTTGTATACGGTTAATTTGATACATAAATAATATATACGAGTATTTTATTCCTCGATGTTTGACGTACATATACCTCTATACTTCTTCAAAACAAATTTTGAGTAAATGTATATGCGCGTCCATACTACTGGACAGGTAAAGTTCGACTCAAAATTCTTGTACAGTGTATTTTGATGAGATATGAATGATGCAATGATATTTGGTCTAAAAATGCCAATAGTTTTTAAATAAATCATTCAATATTTTCGTGGTGAATTTATTAGGAATTGAATGAAAAAATAAATAAATCTTACACTTATTGATATATAATTACGTAAAAAAGAAGTGCATACTATAAAAGCATATACGAATACCAATGCAAAAAAATAGTTAATAGACTGTCATTTTCTTGCTTATTTGGCATGTTACTTAGACGTGGGGAAACTAAAATACATGTATCAACTGACCTTTACTTTTCTACTTCCAGGAGTAAACTCACAACTGTCGTATTTTTGATAATAATTCTAAGACACACCGCGAATTACGATACACACTTTAGTAAATTCGTGTATTTTACAATCAAGAAAGTACTGTACCAATAATTCTGAACACACTTTATCCTTATAAGACGCTGTTATGTATGATTTAGAAATCGATCATAATTGACAAGGAAAATATTAAAGTATACTTTTAGCAAGTTTGGCAGTCAAAGTCGTAAGAGGTCTTCGGGCGGTCAGTCCTCTGCACAAGTTTCTACGACCAGTTCCGCGGGAATGCTGAGGGAACCAAACGAATTTTTTATTCGATGTTTTCCAAAGTTTTTTCGCTGCCGCAAGAGACATCGAGATGTGCGCGGACTAAGTTCAAATGCAAACCACTGTCACTGAGTAAAATACATTATTTTCTTTTAAAATTAATAATATAATAAACATTTTGGTAATAATGTTTGTACATTAATTAATTGATAAGTCACCTTCGTAGGGAGTGGATAGCGCATCCAACTCACGATCCAAGGGTCTAGGGTTCCAATCCCGTAGATGGCAAAAATTAGTCAGGTTTATTCATGTGCATTTAAAACCAGATAATAGAGCAAATTGGTTGAGTTAATAACTCACAATTATTACTCATAAAAATATCTGTCAAAACAATCTTCACACTATGAAGATCCATATGTTTCATTTTTGAGCGGATATAATGAAATGAAGAAAAAGGAATTAACTTGATAACCACCTTCCAAGTTTCTCAGTTGTTATCTCTATTCTAATAGCCAATTATACTCTCGTCTGCATCTCTCGTGGTGTTATCCATCCAACTTTTTCTGGAGTGGCCCACGAGTTGAATGTCTACCGGAGTTCCTTAAAATACATTTGAGAGTTAAAGTAACATCGAATATGAATATTTTAGAATCTTTTTACATATAATTCATGTTTGAATACATCATGTCTATGATAAGACGGATTCATAGGAAAGCTCCCCAAATGCGCATGCATCGCAAAGAGACCGAATATATTAAATACATATATAAAATTTATTACCTGTTGTTTAAAAAACGAAAATTTTGCTCTTGTTTTAAAAATGCGTGATTTTCAAAGTGCGGAATCAGGCCCCACGCAATTGACTATGGGACTTACAACCTCCTTACGTATTCACGCATTAAGTCAATCAATCGGCGGGGACGGCCGGTCCCTACATTACCGACTGCGGCAGTCGCGAGCCGCAGTTTTGTATTATTTCGGCGTCCGATCAAAGGATATCAGCCTTTGTGGCATGCGCCGCCGCTGAAATCTTTTACGCAGTACTCATTGACGTCCGTCGTGGCCGGGCAACAAAATGATATTTTTTGTATTTCATGATCGATTACCATTCTCACTGGCTAATGATAAATATTAATAAATTAATATATTTTATTTCGGTTATTTTAAAAGTGGATAACTTTTTATTTGAAATGTCCAAACTTTTCATTTTCCTGGGCTACACTGAGTCGCGGGACAGAACTAGTTTCGAGTTACAGATAAAATATAAAATATTTTTGATGTAAGCACATAAATAATATGATTTTTATTATTAACATTTGAAGAAATAAGACAACATAACGTCAACAGGATCTTTGGATTTTTTCTAATAACCGATGTGCTCGTAATATGTTTTTATCTATAGTAGTAAATATAATATCATATCGGTGAGATTTTCTGGAGTTGGACTAGCTCTTTGAGACCGCATGCGGCCCGCAGAGATATGACATTATTGTTTTAAAAGTTAAGCAGTTGTTTATTGAGTGTTTAATCTCTATAAATTGTAAAAAAATGGAAAAGAGTGAAAAACATCTTTTTTTATATATTTCTTCTTTTAACCATATCTGCTCCGAAACGAAGCATATGGATCTCTACAATGTAAAAATTGTTTTGACATTTTTCACGAGTAATAGTTTTCATTTATTAGCTCAACCGCTTCGGGTTCGTGTCCTGGCTACATTACCAATGAATAAATATTTGAAAAGTTTTGTAACCAGCACGGGCCTTGAATCCATGACCCCTACTTGCTAGGTGTATGCGCTTTTCACTAGCCTAACGAGGGCGACTATTATTTTATAAAATGATAAAAACGCTTCCTTAACCATCAGGTTGTAACTGACTTTTTTAGTTATTTTATTATTGATATACATTATATCGTATAAATAAAATTTTCAGCCGAAGAAAGTGTACATAAATTTGGTTATCTTACTTGAATCTTAGATGATATTTGTAATAGAATTCAATTAACCTGCTAAATATATTTACCTATCGATTCCATGAATAATGACAAATACCAAATTTAACAAATTTTGAAGCCGCTTCCATGTCGCACGTCACTGGTATCGTTCTTGAAGAATGGACCTTGCGATTCAGCTTCGAGAGATGTTTTCCGATCTCTTGACATTATCACGTGTCTGTTGAATTTGAATATTGCCCCGGTGACGAATTCTGCGGACTCTTTGACGTTTCGCGCCTCTAGTAAATATGTGGAGAATGCGTAAATCTGATCAGAGAATGTTCGTGTTTCGAGACGGGGAAAATATTAGGATTCAATGTATTAAAAACTCATGTCAAGTGATTATCAATCGATTCAATAAAATCTAATTGATGATTGTCATTCGGATTGAGATTCAATTATGTTACTGCAAAATTATATGAAACCATTAGAGAATATGTGAAATAATTTCGAATTTATGAAATAATTTGGCAACGATGTAAGACAAGAGAGTGTATATTTTAATGTCAAAGAGTAGTGTAGATTATGCACTTAAATTTAATTTTGAGCTTAGTCCCAACGACAATCTATTCATTGGATATTAGTCAAATAAGAAAATGTACTGATGATTTAAATGTATTTTTCCCAGCGGATTAGTGTAAATGCATAAATTGCTCTATAGTATGTAACAAAAATTACGTAGTTGACAAAAACTCATAGTTGAAATCATAATAAAAATCCAATGGAATAAACTTGTAATTAACAAATCAAATTACTAAAAAACAAAGAATTAAGATCATTATACTATCGATATCATTTACTTAAGTGAAATTGAGTTTAAGCGCATTTTGTTTTGTGAATTAATTTTGAATAATGGGATTTATTACGGTCACACGGTACATTTCCTCAATATAAATATTTTTTATGTTTTTCACTTTTTAATTGTTGTTTATCTTTTTACCTCCCTTGTTAATTATTTGTTGATTGTATTTATTTTTGTACTAATATTTTTATATTTGAATTCTATGAAGGATTCTATGAATATCTCAAATTGAAATAATAATACAGTTTTGATGCATATTTTCTAAAATATTGTTTTAAAAATTCAAGACTAATCCGCCTGTCAGATTGTCAATTAAGACTGAATAGAAAAAAGAGCTTTGGTATAATTTGAAAAGAATTTATTTATGTTAGTTATTTATATTATGTGTGATTTGAAATATAATGTAAGTATTGTAAAAAGTCTAAAACTTAATGAAGTTTTATTAATTAGTAGTAGTTTTAATTGATAAAATCAACACACTTCACTTCTACCAATTATTTGCATAAGCAAACAAAAATGTACATTTCTACTATGTGATATAAATAAAATACAAAACCACCTATGTAGTGTTGTTTTTTTACTCACCCGTTACAAAAAGCGAGAAAATTGAATTTGAAAATTGGCTGCGGTAACTTTTGTCTCTATTTGTATCAGGGGTGAATCGGAAAAAAATATATCCAAAATAGACTATATAATTATTGTGATATCTAATATTAACTATTATATAGGTATGCAGTTTTTAATGGTAAATATTAAATTGAAATTTAAATTTAAATAATTTTGGAAAGATTCATTATGATGTAGACCGGTGCTAGAAGCATTATAACGAACGCCCATAGAAAAACAGTTAAAATAAATGAAAATAAAATGATCTTTGGTATTTAATTTTTAAAAAAATATTAAATTCTTATTCTTATTAATATATATATAACTATATACAATTAATCAGTTTGTAGCATTTGTCGACTAACCAAAATAGTCGCAATGGTAGCAGTTTAGTTTACTGCTTGTCCACTTATTAAATCGTTCTAAAATATACTCAAAAAGGGTCATTACAAATTTAATACTATTAATATCTACGAGTATATTTGTCGTTAGAGCAGAAATTATTGATTCTTAATAACTAAAATTTTATAAATTACCTTTGTTGTGTAAATTATATTGTGTTTGGGTAGAGAAATTGTTATTTGACTTAATTATTATATTTCATTCGTTTACAAGATTGGATTCATCCATACACTACGCAACGTTTTTTCTCACATTTTTTACCCTCCCCTTCTCCATGTAACCCCATGTAGACATTCAACTTGACTCCCCCACCGCCCATCTGTCAAAGGCTGCGTAACTTTATACATAAAATAGGAATGAAATTTACGAGCTTTAAAATAAAAATAAATACTTTTATTAAAATCACTCTGGTAAGTTTAATTTTATATATAATTATACAAAATTTTCTAGTAATTACACATCATCCTTAAAGAAAAAGTGTTACGTAACAATAAAAAATAACCCACTCTCCTCCTTGTAATGCCATGTAGTTGGTGTTCACCCCTCCTTGCCCCTCAAGAGCGTTACGTGTTTTATAGATGACCCCATTACATGAACAAAGTATGTACCGTATCATGTATTTATTATAGTCAGTAACCTCTTGATTAATAGTAATAACCTCTTTGACTAATCGAAGATAATGAAAAAAATAATTATATGTGCTTGAAAGAGCCATATACAATCATAAGTCAAGTTGTTGCTACCACGTATCATGTCATTGAGACAACCGCGCAAATTGAGTTAATAAACTACATTATGCATTGAAATACGTTGATATAAGTTCGTAATTATTGATTTGACTGAAATTATATTAAAAAAAAACTAATATTATGATACATAAATAAGTATGCCTGCCAAGTAAATATCTTTAGTGGAATAAATCTTTATATGTATTTATCTTTATTTCAGTTCACTGAGATATGGAATGACGTCATATTTATATATTTATGCAAGATGGCTGACCAGTAAGTCGCTATCACAAACAAAGCACAGCGGAGCGACGCTTATGAAACAATGGCATTAAAAATAAATAATTCAAATTTCATCCTTCCTCTGGTACCTGAATAATTCAAGATGCCTACGCGAATTCGCATCTGCTCCCACATTTGCGCTTTACTTCTACTGGCTTCACCCCGCTAGCACTGTGCCGGTACCTACCACAGCCGCTCTGTTATCTTTATTTCTGAACGGGGTGGATTTTGCCGGGGTGAGTTTTGGGCAGTGGCGGCTGCAGTTTATTTCACGTCCATCTATGAATATCATTTAGATATAATATATGTTGATATTATTTTTTTCTCAAATTCTTATATAAACCTGTACTATCTTATGTAAAGAAAAGCGTGGTGAGTGCATCCATGATTCAAATATCGTAAGGTTGAAGCTTGTTGGAGGATTATTATAGAAAATCGACGTTTCAAATCAATTATCTAAATGAAATTTTCCAAAAACCGCTCAGCAAAAAATATAATAAAAATACAGGTTTATTCTTTACTCGTACAATAATATGCCAAGTATTGTATCAAAACTAGTAATTACTTAACAAACTAATTCATAAATAGTAAGTGATTTATGTATTTCGAGCTAATAATTAACAACTATTGTTTGTAAAATAACTATTTTTTCACATTTTGAAAAGGTTCCATATGTTTCGTCTCCGTGTAGATATTGAGAAATTTGAATAAATGACTTACTCTTATTTGAATTTAAACATTAAATACTTTTTAAAAATATTAAATTTACAAAAATAAACAAATCTGATAGGCAATTAATTTAAATGATTTTTTTCAGTAACATACAATTTAACCTCTCCAGAAGTGAGTTTTTTAATTACGGTTGTATAATTGGCCGAAAGTTTTTTCATAAATCTAGCTTTCAATTTTGAATTCTATTAAATGTATGCAATACTACTGTTGTATAATATTTGTTTGATGCATAAATAATATTTTCGAGTATTTTATTGCTCGGTGCTTGACGTGCATATACGTATATACTTATTCAAAGCAAATTTTTAGAGCACGAATATGCGCGTCCATACTTTGGACAGGTTAAATTTTTATAGCAATGCTTATGAGCACGCAAAATTTTTATATCTACAAAAATATATCAAATTTATAAATTGAAATTCTTTGTATTGTATTTTTTGGAAAATTATCGTTAAGTTAATATTTTTAAGTAGTTTTTCAACAAGGTAGCCTATTGTAATTGAAACAATCTACTCATTACGTAGTGTGTACTTAAGATACGAGTACAATAAAATAATAATAAAAATAATATCATAGAATAATATCAATTTTCAAATTCAATAATTGTATGGTAGTTATAATATGAAATAAAGGATGTGTTTTGTATATTATCGTCTGTACTCGAGTGCATAAGTGAACTGTTAAAATACACGTAAGTGGCAGTTAATGAAAATTTTAAGATAGCACTGGTAATAGAAAGTCAGAGCATATTGGCCCTGTTTGGGCAAAAAGGCTCAACCCTCAGTTTTTTTAAAGTACACGTTCTGTCAAAAGGAATTACGCCGAAAACGCCGAATTATTATCGAAATTTAGCTTTAAATTTTGAAAAAAGTACGACATAAATTTATGTGTAAAGGAAAAAAAATAAACCTTATCTACCTTATAAACCATACCTTATCAGATCAGGAAAATAAAACATCAATTTATTGGTCACAATGATCTTCTAGTTTGTGTTAAGGTGACTGATTAAAAATCTTTAAGAAACCTTTTCTATGAGGGTTAATTCTATTTGCCTAAACATGGTCAATATAACGATATAGATGATTTGTATATAATATAATAGTCTATCATTTGATTCCAATATTTTAAGGATTTTCTTTCAAATAATAGTTGCATGTTATTTGATAGCGGAAATATGACAAAATGATAGTTGATTGGTTACACCACTGCTTTCGGGGTGGTGTAGCCAATACACACACACGAATACAAAATGGCTGCGAACACTTTATGCTTTTATAGTTTCAAATAATAAAAATAAACAAAGAAAGAGTAGAGGAGACACTGGCCAGCCGCGGTGGCTTCGTTATAAACATATTTGGTTGTGTTTTGATATTGTATCTGTTATTGGATACGATATTCTGCGGTGCGGAAAAGCCACGCTTTTCTTTTATTGTACTCGTGTAATTGTCCATTTGCTATTGGATGTTTTATTTCGAACACGGGTATGAAAACACTAAATAAATATGAGAATTTTCGACTCCTACTTCCTGGCATTATACAATGGACATTATTTTTTTTATATTTAACTCGTCACAAAGAAGTTTCGTATTAATATTCAGAAACGTATTCTGTTCATAACTTATGATCGTTTTTTTAACTACGATTATCTAAATAATGCTTTTTTATGCAGAGTATTTTCATTAAAATTAAAAATACTTAAGATCCTAATTATGTATAAATGAAAAATACAAAAGAAACCCATTCCTTTTAGCTCTTTCGATGGGATAGTATAATGAAATGGTTGACACCATTTACGAGTCGTCTATAAACCATATACTTAACGTTTTTTCTTAAGTTTTTTCAACCTCCCCACATCCATGTAATACCGTGTAGATATCTAGCTTAATACCCCCTCACTCATCTTACATCATAAAGCGTTACGTAACAATAAAAAATAATGCCTTTCCCCCTTGTAACGGCATGTAGACATTGGTATTTACCCCTCCTTCCCTCTTATGAGTGTTATGTCATTTATGTATGACACTTTATTTATAGCAGAAAAGAAACAGAGAGAATATTTTATAATATAAAAGTACATACAATTTGAGGTGTAATAATTACGTTAAATTATGATAGCAAAAGTATACGAAAAATATTCATATTGAAAGCTTTATAAAACCATTCGGGTTTCGTATGTTCTATAAAAACCTTTATTTGAAGAATTTAACATTACATATTTTTATTAAATCAAGAGTATAAGCCTGAAATAAAGAGTAAAAATCTCGAGCATCAATCAGCATTATAGAATAAAATTGTCATAGATAATGGCACAATTGGTTAAAAAATACTATAATGGAATATTTGCATAAAACATAATATTTTTTACAATTCCATATACGCTCCGAGATGAAGCATATGAGATATAAATAGTGTGAAGATTTTCTTAACATTTATTTTTACAGTTGTTAATTATTACCTCAACTGTTGTACCAGACTACAAGAAAAAAAATATGTAAAATATGTAATTTTATCATTAATAAATAAATACTTACGTTTTATGTAAATATTCTCATAGCAAGTTTGTTTTTAAATTGATTTTTTTTGAGGATTCTTCATAAAATTATAAGGCATAAAAAAGATTTGTTATAAAATTCTTTATTTCACCAATAAGACCAAGGTGTTTGTTTGTTCTGTCATATCAAGATTATTCTCGCCATTTGTAGCTAAACCTTGTAAAATATACAAAAGTAAAATAGTACAGTTACTTATAATATCCGTTAAGTACCGATTATTAAAACAGTAAAATAAATCATTTGATAATCTCAATTTTAAAAACTCACCATAGTTCACATTTTTTCTCATGTGAACTAAGTAAAATTGATAAACCGACGCTACATATACAATTGACGACAATAATTTTATTCATTCGTCATAAAAATCAACTTGGCGTATTTAGTTAAAATGAGAAAATCCGCGAGATTTACCCCACCGGCGCATTGAGTAACGTACCGACCCCCGCTTGCCCGCCACCACCTAGCAAACATTATTTTTACAAGTTAGCAGAAATAATGAGCCGTCAGTCTGCGCGCTGGGGGGCGCCCGCGGCCCGGAGGGGACGTCCCCTAATGGAGTCCCAGTCAGCATGTTTACCTTTCCATATTTCGGCCAACGAATCTAGCTTCATTATGAATATTGTTTTAATATTTGGTGTGATTAAGTCATGAAATCAAGACATCAGGTAAAACCAATTAATTAGAGAAAGAGGAAATATTCGTACGTATATTTGAAATATAAAATGGCTTTTTAATATCAGATTATAATTAAGAATGCAAACATATCTATCAAATAAACTAAATAAGATTTGAGTGTCGAGAATTCGTCGCTTTCGTATGTGAAGCGACGGAATTACGAACCGAAGGTCACCGGTTCAAATCCGTTGCTGGCAAAAATTGAACAGAATTTTTTCTACACACTAGATGGTAGATTTGGAACCAAGACATGCAACAAAATTGATGACAATTACTACTCGTAAAAAATCCACCAAAGTAATCTTTCCATAGTGGAGATTCATATACTCCGTTTTACTTACTTGCATATATATATATACTTATTATACTTCTTTTTTTACTGTTAATATAATATGCATTGTTCATTTTAGTTAGATATTATTAAAAATATCTAAGGGGGAGGTTCTTAAATGAATTTTGCATGACAGCCCAAAATTTATAGCTACTCCACTGAGTCAAATACATCTAGTAAAATAAATATTGTATATTTATTAGACATTATAGATAAATATGGTAATCAAAATGTAAAAACACATCAAAAAATCTTATTGGAAATTGCGGAAAAGTCACTAAAATTGGAAATTGCATGAGGCGCCCAGTTTACGTTCTCACGTGTGTGAATTTATGAATAACATTCACATTCAACTTCCATATCTGGCAAAAAATGATAACATTCGTTATTGAAACTAAGAAATATACTCAAAAAGTTAAAGTAATAATGAACAATTTTTACTAAAAAAAATTTAAGCTGTAATGGTTTATATCAGTGAAAATGAAACATAAAACATATAAAAGAATGACAAAATAAAATATTAGTAGATAAGATTAATTATATGTATAGCTACCGTATAGAAATAAGAAATGATTTTTTTGCGTTTTCAAATAGAGAAAAACGTATTAAATATTTAAAATTTTAAAACCGATTGTCCACTAGTGCTCGTAGTCAATAAAATTGATTTGGAGATATATTTCATTAATAATTATATATAATATTTGAAGCTGAGAAAAAAATAAAGATCATATTATAGTTCTTATGTTAATAAGTAAATTTAATTATTAAACTGCTCTTAAATAAATATATAAAATTAATGTTAAACTTGTGAAAAGTTTCATTTAAAAAAATTATGTTGTCAGTTATTTAGCCGCCAGCCTATATAGTGTGAAAATTTGGTAGCAGCGAGATTGTTCGAGTCAAACTATGAGAAGTAAATGTGTTGCACGAGATTTGAATCGGGTATTCAGACGAAGGGATGAGAGGGTAAATTTATGGTCCACCGTCATAATGAGCGAGCGAGAGATGTTTTGCCCTTATAATAAATCGCAAGAAATGTTACTTCCATTTAATTTTTATGTGAATAAATCCGAATAGCGAGTATAAAGACAAAATATAAAACACAACAGTGCTTTATTTGTAATTGAAGATTTTTAGTTTTATAAATTTTGCAAATGAAATTATTTTAATGATGCGGCTTTTAAATTAAATACCAAATATTTAAAAGCATATTTTTATATTTTATTAATAAAAATATACGGTATTTTAAAACGTATCTTCTTCGTTTTGTAATATGCATTTATTTACTTCCTTATTATTGAGGTTTACGACATTTGTTAAATGACGAACATCTAGCACCTTAGACCAGTGGTCGACAAACTCATTTGTCAAAAGAGCCAAATATAAGCGGTACAACGATTAAATATCTTT
>JAPMAE010000979.1:0-16069 GCA_036584705.1 Rhyacophila sp. 25_7 | reverse complement strand
CTTGCGTGATTAATTCTGGTAGTATTTGGCCACTTTTAGTATAAATAGTTGGAAAGTGATGAGCATACAATGGCTAAAAACAGATGATCGAGTGTTTTTTGCATTAATTCAGTCGTAAAACTGAGGAGACATCCGTCGTTTCACAGTTCATAAAACGCTGAGCGGGCATGACGCGGGAAATGAGGCGAACTTTGCAAAAACTAAGGTAATTAATCCTTGTCTGCATAAAATGTGCCACATCGTTAATCGCTCACAGCTTACAAGAAGAAGTCGTTTGCCGAACTTGCATACGAAGGCGAGAACCTCGAGTTTAGTTTGCAGCCGGGACAACAGCACTGCCGTGGATTGAATAATGGGCATGTTGAAAACCGCGAACAAACTTGGATTCGGTAGCCGCTCGACTTGTTCGCGTATCAGTATATACGCTAAACAGATGGAGCGATTAATCACGTGTTTCGGCAGGCGCTATTAAAGTTTTAAAAACAAAATAGTGCCGCAGGCCTTAAAAATACAAGTAGGAATATAATACCAAGGCAAACCATATTAGAAATTTTAAATTCTAATTAAAGATTTAAAAAAAGTACAACTCTTGATTTCTTCGTGAAGAAATCAAGACTGAGTGAAATACAACGTTTCTTAATAATCAGTATAGATTGATCATCTAGGAATAGTTTTTTCTCAGATGAAAATTTATAAGTTTCTAATTTTAGAAATTTAATACGTTAAGATTATTTAAATACTCGTACTGTAGGTCTATATTTCGTATGAAGCGTACTTAATATAGATTATGGACTTTTTCCCAAAAAAATAAATGAATATCCCTACAAATTTATACAAGAACAATTACCTCAGCAGACTATTGAATATTTGTTTAACTCCATATGATCTTAATATAAATGTACATTGTAACGGTGATCAAAACTGACGTCTGACTTCTTCACGACTAAACCAGTGGAAATATGCAATAATAATTCATTCTTCTGACAAGTGATGTCCAAGAGTGATGACAACGTTCGACCATTCATATAATTACAAAAAACTATTTTTGAAGGAAAAATATAGCGACGAAAATTTAAGTATGCACATAATTTTATTTTATCTACATATGCACTATATTTAATATTTTATAATAAAGTGATTAATAATTTCTTAAAAGATATGAATTACTCGTTTTTTTTTAATGATACAAAATTGTCGTTTACATATATATTAAAAAAAACGATTCCGGAACCTACTTTTAAGTCTTATTTTAATATGTGATATGGGTCTTCAAAAATGCGATGTTACCATTTAACCTAAAGTCAGCGTTATTCGAATACTAACTATAATTACCAAAAAGATTGTCCACGGGAAAATCATTAACCTAGTGCGGTAAAAAAGCATTTTCACATTTCAATGGCAATTCAGATGACTAAATGATTAGGAATACTGAAGAAGCAGCAATCACAAATGAGATTTTGGTAAACGGCTGCCCTCTCGCTTGGAAGACAGTTAAGTTTAACGTTATTGTTATTGCTAAATAACGCCTCTCCTTATGCTATTAAAGAAATCACTCTACGTAATCTTTTCTACAAATTGTATCGCAAGAAATTTATTATTTCGTACATTATGCCACGCAAAATGAGATGCATAATAGAGGGGAAAGAACGATGCCGAAATTCTAGTACCTGAAGTAACGATATTTTTCTAGACAGAGCTAGTTTTTCAGACGAACGGAATCAAATACATATTTGAAAAGTTACGTTCACACTAGAGATTTTTTATGTAATATTCGTCATACCTTTCAATACGTTAGTCATTGTTTTATAACTAAAAGATGTTTTTACAGTTGACTGCATCATTATCAAAACCGCTAAATGATGTTTATCAATGTTTAGTTCAAATTAAATACAACATTACTGAATGGTACTTAATTGTTGTAATAATTATTTGGAATAGCGTATATTTTGGGGTCCAATTTATTGTTAATATAAAAGGTGATTGAGTCTTCATTGGTTATATTTTAGGCCAAAATGATTCATTTTGTAGTTCAACAATCAGCGTAAGTCTCAGTAAAAGGTGATATAAACCAGTTATACGAGTATAGTAATTATTATCAGCAAATACGGCTCATTCTAATGTATTAGTGAATTTTACTATACATTTTATTTTATAAAGGAAACTAGTATTCAAAGAACTAGAGCATAAAGCATAAAACCTAAATATTTTCTACGTATAAAATATCTAATCAAAATATTTGATTATTATACTTATAATTCAGAATGTAGTAATAAGTAGCAAAATCTATTTTTGAGAACGAACTCTGTTTTAAATTAATAACATCAATTACTTACAATACGTATTAACAATGATGAAGCAACAGTAAAAGAAGTGGTCGAAACACCACTTTCAACATATTAACATATAATTTGTCGGAGTAATCAACGCGTCGCCCTCGTCAGACTAGTGGATAGCGCGTACGCCTAGCAAGCAGGGGTCAAGGGTTCAATGCCTGTAATGGTTGCAAAATTTTCAAATGTTTATTCATTAGTATTTAGCCAGGCCACGAACCCGAAACGGTTGAGCTAATAATTGACAATTTTTACTCGTAAAAAATATTTTTAAAAAACTATCAAAAACAATCTTCACACTGTGAAGATTCATATGCTTCGTTTCGGAGCGGATATGATTAAAAAAATCAACGCAGTCAATATGCCTTGTAAAATCGCTTTAAAATAACTTAACTCTGCCAAATGGCTTCTCACGAAACAAATAAGCAGTGGAAAATTGGTTCGCGTTTTAAAAAAAAAAATGAAAAATCGTTAAGCGTGAAAAATTTGCTCCCATGATAGCACATCATTGTTCTCTCGCGTAGTTATGTGAATTACTCATACTCGGCGCAAATGTATTATATGAAGTTAAGAAAAACGATGATTTCCCGTGCCATAAAGGAGTACAGAACACTCTATACTGGCACTTGACAAATGGGTCCAGGCCATAACGGCGACTGGTGTTGATTTATGTGGAGCATGCCTCGCAGGTCGAGTACTCCGTACGTGGACTAGCTGAGTAATGCCCGCTACAATGCTTCGATATGGTTCGTATTCACGTACGGCGTTTGAGAAATGAACGGTCACGATGACACATGCGCGGATAAGTACAGAAGCCATAGAGATCGTCATAACGCATCACATAAATTCTTAACTAAAATTAATGGTAATTATTTAGAACAGCAATTACAATTTTAATAGCTTAAAAGCAAGTTTCGTGTATTATTTGATGAAGCAATTCGCAATATTAACAATTAACATTTTACCGTATAAGTTGGAAAATTAACAAAATTAGGATTATTTTTTGTTTGTTTTTCTTACATTCAATTAGTACAACCACTGTCTTTAAAAAGTATAAATGTTTGATTTATAGTGGAAATCGTTATAACACAAAAATGAATAGCATGAAATAATATTCTCGTCCTGATAGCACTTCAAATTTCATCTATTTATTTTCTTTTTAATAAGAAATAAAACGAAAAGATATCACTTCTCAATGTATCTATAAGATATACTGATTATCGCCAAGTTATCAAATTCATTAAACATCTATAACAATGTACAGAGTAATCGCTTATTGTGCTCCATTATATATGCAGTTGATAGCATTTTGAACAAATGGGATTATCCTTTGTCAGACAATATTTCGGCGGTAAAATATTTTATTTAAGATATTAAGTATTAAGAGGCTGTGTGCTCAGTGGGATGTGTTTAAAGCTATAAAACGTTTTTTTACCCTCGTACGATCAAAACATCGGTGAGTTTTTTTGTATGCATATTTAAAAAAATATTTCTTTTGAGATGAAAAAAATATTTCTGTCGTAGTAGATTTTGTGTCAACCGATTTCCACTGAATTATAATAGGCATTTGTGGAGTACTTATTATTTTGTCTGAATACTATTTCAACTCAAATTTTGAGTGATATAGCTTCAATACACCGCGCCTCCACTCATAAGTTTACGAGGCATATTAAAAAAGCTCGTGCTCTGTGGGCGGACGCAAACAAGGGACGTGACGAGAGCTTTTGAGTCTGACGCGGAGAGACGTCTTTCGACTTTGAGGAAGCGAAAAAATGGTGCGTCGAATGAATTAAACTGATCAGTGGGTAGCGCGACCTACAAGGATCCATAATTCATTATTTTGTGTATTTTTGTCAAGTCAAATGAATGGAATATAAACTAAGGTGTATGCGTTTAGAATAAAAAACGATCACACAAAAATCAGCGTGGGAAGAGACATTATGAGACTGAATAGGAAAGATTTACTGAGTATTAACAATATTAACAATATATTATTTTCATATTCAATCATTTGGTATGGTACAATACATATCGACCCTGTTCAAGTAAAAGGGCATAACCCTCAGTTTTTTAAAAAGTGATTTTATTTGAGAATCACAATGCACACAAACAATTAAATACACATTCTGTCAAAAAGAATTAAGCCTAAAATACCGAATCAATCAAGTCCGGAAAATATAACAGCAATTCATCGGTCGTCATGCACTTCAAGTTTGCGTTAATGTGACTTTGACTAAAAAACATGAAAACACGTTTTTTGTGCCTCCTGTAAAAAAAAATCTGTGAGGGTTACTCCCTTTTACCTAAACACGGTCGATATACACCAAAATAAACACTTTTGAGCGCTTTTTTAAATTCCCATAAAAAATATTTCTGCGTGGTTTATCTAATTAATCTTTTTAAAGCGTTGTACAATTACTAACCACTTACCAGAAAAACGTTAGTTTGTACTTTACGGTAGACTTTTTGCAAAGAAGAGTTAATAAATAGTATTTAGTTACAGTATAGTAGAAAAATAAGTCACAACACAAAACATACTTCAGTATAAAGGATGTTACTGCTTATTTACGTGTTAATATATTATATCGACGAAGATTATTAGACTGTGTCTCTAAATATGTTAGTGTGTAATATTTACAATACAGCACAAACAAGTTTTACTGTTTGGTAAATGTACCACCTCGTTTTCCATACATACGAGTACAAAATTTAAACGCAATCTAACGAAGAAAAAATTAATTTATCCTGAGGAGTCGTGTATAAACTACGTAACGATGCCTTTTTTTTAGGTTTTTTACCCTCCCCCTTCTATATAACACCATGTAGACATTCAGCTTGACCCCCCCCTTTCTCTCAAAGGTATCGTAACTTTCACTGAGAATTCACAATGAGTTCCTTTCCATTTTTAATTTAACAATGAAAAATAACCGAGCGTCCTTCTCGTAACGCCATGTAGACGTTGGTGATCACCCCTCTCTCCGCATCAAAAGCGTTACGTGATTTATGGACTACCTTAACATACCATTATATTTTATCTATATCTGGGATGATACTCGTATAATACTTTTCCTTACATTTTTTTCTCTAAAGTTGGCAAAATGGTATATGAGAAAAGAAATATGATATATACGGACTTTACGATAAAAAATCACATAAAAGCTGACAAGAAACCGAGTAAAGTGGGGTTTTACTTTCACAATGGAACATTTATTAATGATACCAACTGGAAAATGGCAGGCGCGAAAAAACCGTGCCGCTTTATTTATAATGAAGTGAGTGTCTGGTTCAGCCGGGAGATTTCGCTGCTAGATAAAAGAAAGCGAGAAGCTTCGAGTTTATTGTTTAAAAAGTCCTTCTTAAACGGGCCAAATATTATAAATCGTCGTTTGCTTGCAAGATCGCTTAGGTTCAACGATATCATTTGACTCTTAAAAACGTAGAAATTAAATAAAGAAAACGGATTGCGAAGCCCTTTTAAAAATAATTTGGACTATAATTTTGGAGCATTTTCATCTTGGAGCCGATCATGACAGTGTATATATTCTATGTAATCAATAGCAAAAATTTATACAATAAACAACGTTGAGTTGAACTATTAACATAACCATAAGAATATAAATATTATAGTATTCTTTAAGGTTTAATTTAATTAGAGAGGCACATACTGATAAAAAAAATCATCCAAATAGTGACGTAACAGTATACTCTTATTAACGTTAGATATTTTTTCTCCCTTTGACACTATACCCTAATTATGAAGACATTATAATAAGCACATGTATCTTCATTAAAATAAGTTATTAAAATCCGCGACAAGGCAATTAAAGTAACATTTACATTAATATATTTTCTTTATTTGCATAAATGTTTACTAATTATATCAGGTTAAGATTAATTGATTGGCTCTGCAAACAATATCATTAGATAATTAAATGTAGAAAACGTGTAACGTTCTGTAACTATACTATAAATCATAGATCAGATATATAGATCACATTCTCATACGAGTCGCATTGACGATGATAGAGCTAGAAAACAATTCACATTTAAATACAACAATAGCAGGAAGATATGGATGAAAAGAAAACAAGTACACGGAAAGGGCTGGAAAGAGAAAAACTACAAGCAATGAAGGTTTATTGGAGCGTAATAATTTGGCGAGGACAGAGAGTGCGTGCCCACTCAACGAGGGCGTTCTTTCGTCATAAAAGGCAAGCGGACCATGCTTCGGCAGACACTTGACCGAATTAATAGCGACTAAAAAACCCATCCCAGCAAACAGGAGGGTTTATTTACCTTAACGACTTTGAGGTAAATTGCCCTTATACGGAAGATGAACCGGACATCAAAGCCATACTAGAGAGCCAGGGCTAAAAATATAACACCATACAAGTTAGTACTGATGAGAATATTTGCTTTAGCTGTGAATGAAAATTATATACATGGGACAAATGTGAGAGTAAAGAACTAGAAATGCCAAACTGTTTGCAAAAAACTGGGACATTTGACCTTGATTTAAATGGCGTATCGTGAAACCCCCTATTAAATGATGATATTTAAAGACTATAGATATTTCATAATTTTACATACTAGTACAACGAAATAAATATAATTCATATAATATTTAAATAGTGTTATATCAACACGCATTCATATGCATGTGCAAGCGTCTAAGTGTTTAATATTCATTAAAATTACTTCTGGGAGCGCAATACAATACTATTAGAGAATTTAATATGCGAGTATAAATTGTAAATCAATACGGAGTGATATGTGACTAACATTTAAGGTGTTACAATAGCTTACATTCATAATACAACGCCCATCCTTATAGAATTGTGTACATGTACGAGTATGTATAATTATATATTTAAAATGATAATAAGCTGATAATTAATTAATTTTAAATCTATTGGCAGATGTGTTATGCGAAAATTGGCATAAATATTTCATCTGAGTGAACAGGCGATGAGTTGATAATAAATACAACATTATTTACACAAAACGTAAATGCGAGTATGCACAGCGCAGCGGAACGGTAGTGGGAGGATGTACGTGATAAACGCTCATAAAAAGAAGAAGAAATGCACGGCATGTTGGGAATTTTTCGCTATACACCACGGGTCAAGATTTACGACCCGAGCGAGATTATGACGAAGGAACTGGAGGGCAAGTAAAAAAGGGAATTTTCATAATAAAAAGCGACAGACGGAAGATATTGTGTGCAATAACAGCGAGAGAAAAAAACGCGCAATTTTTGTTGTGCGAGTAAATTTGCGACAACTTAACCTTTACACGGCATATCATAACTTAAGACTTAACGACCGTGCTGTGAGAAAAAAGGCAAAATAAGACACCGAGATAAAACATTTAAAAATGTAAAGTTAGTTCACTTAACTATAAAACAGCATAAGAAAAAAATATTATAAATGTTTCTATTGTGATAACAGACGTAATAGGGTGTAATACTTGTGTAATCATTGTGAAAGATGTTAAATCATCAAAAAATATACATTATTTAAAAATCAATATTTTTTCCTAATGTGTGATTACTAATGTTCTAGGAGTTCGGAATGAATCCCGGTATTTGATGAAAAAAAATATTCTAAGTATGTAATTATTAAACCGGCATTATCAATGTGAATTTTTAATCATAAAAAGACAAATATAAAAAGAATAACTAACCTTAATTTTAGCTGATTTCTTTGATGTCTATATTTCACAGATGATAAAAAAAACATAAATCATATAAAAAATGAAACTAGCATTGAATTTTAAACTAGTAAAATTTTCTGTATATGCATATATTAAAAAATATATTCTACTATGAAAGTGGTTGATTATTGTCAATGATATACGAGTATCATATTATCGTCAACGGATAATGATAAAAACTGCTGATATACTTAATGTAACACCCAAGATTCTGAACTAAACGAGCATGAAAATAAGTTAGCAGTCGGCAAAGGGAAGCTACAATAAACTGTTCGAATTATTTTTATCTTTTCAACAAAGTTCTTCAACAGACAAAGAAGTAAGGGCTGGGAAATGGGCGCACGCGAGTGGTGAAGTACACTCTCGGGATCTATTAACCTGGTGCCCTGCGTATGTGGAGGTTTCGAAAGGTAGGCCATTTTGTTTTATGGCTCATACTAATACAATGGTTTCCGATTTCAAAGTAGGATCGTGACCGAACGTGAGGTTTGCTAAGGGTTTCTGAAGGGGCCGTAGAGAAATCTTAGAAGTTTTGAATGCTCGAATAAAACATTTAAAGAAAAACAAATACGACTTACTTTTAGTTGTTAATTAATTTTCAAACTTCTCGCTTAAAATATCTTAGTGTATAAAATTATAAAAAAAATAGTTACCAAATAACGTTTGATATAATAAATGCACAGGCTTTATTTCAATTTCCTCTTCACGAGTTAAAAAATAGTTCGATCGACATATTAAATTTCGATGTACGAAACTATATTTTAATTTATGATAAAGAAAAGTAAGGTATAGTATCATAATCGATTATACCCGTGTATGTAATAATATATTATATAAGTATTTTATAAATATAATTTGGAAGACAACTTATTGAACAATAATGTAACTCATCTCACTTTTAAACTGCAACTCATACTCAAAATATATAAGAGTAAATTTAAAATAAACAAAAATTCATAAATTTATTTAAGAAGAATAATTGTTTTTGTTATATACACAGACGACAAAAATATTTAAAATTTATTTCGCATCGTGCTTATTGAGTATTCAAAGATCAAAGCTATTAATCGTTTAACATGCTATTTTTATCATTAGATCGTCCATAAACCACGTAACGTTTCTTCTTACGTTTTTTTACCCTTCCCCCGTCCATGTAACACATGTAGAGTTTCAGCTTGACCCCCCCTATCCCTTCTCTCAAAGGGTACGTAGCTTTCCACATTAAATAGGAATAAAATTCACAATCAACTCCTATCCACTTTTTGAGACGGAAAAGTCTTTTTTCATTTTAACCATTACGCAACGAAACGAAGCATATGGATCTTTACTATGTGAAGATTGTTTTGAGAGTATTTTTTACAAATAAATTATCAGTTATTAGTTCAAGCAATTTGGTCCATATCCTGGTTTTGAATGTAGAAAAAACCTTGTGCAATTTTACCAGCTATGGAATTCGAACTTTCAAACTCGTGAGACGGATGCGATATCCACTCACCTACGAGGGCGACAGGGGAAAAGTGTTACGTAATCTTAAAAATGAACCCACCCTCCATCTAGTAACGCCATGTCGACGATAGTGGTCACCCCTCCCTTCTCCTCAAAAGCGTTACATGATTAATGGACGATCTTTATATTATATATACTCGTATATTTTTTTTTTGACACGACGATAAACATTTCAAATACTTTTAATAATCAAACACAAATGTCCCACACGAAATATATATTCACGCAATCTCGGTTCTGGGTAAGATGTTGCCCATGTCTCAAGACGTGACACAACTCGATTAAGTCTCCATTTTTATCACCTTCGTCACACGTAAAATGCGAATTTGATACCTCGGCAAGAAACAAATTGACTAAACCAACATTGGAAACGCGCGCGAGAACATCTTATAAAATTACCATAAAATATAATATGTACTTATGCGTTAAGGAACGATTCGTTCGATATTCATATAAATAAACAATAAAAGCCGTCAGTTTAAATAAATGACAAACTAGACATCAAAAGCAATAAAGAACCAAGGGCGGCGAGAGGAATAAAGAAAGCCTACAGGTGGTAAAAATTAAGTTGCGCATACTAATGAGAAGTGTTTCATGTTTCTACTCCATATATCAATGAGGACTAGTGTTATAATGTGAAAAATCAGGTTTTATCGGGCTCAATCGAAAGGTGAAATCGAAAATTGTTCATACGCATCGACAATAATATATTATTATCATAATTATCATTACCATACCAGTCACCATAGAAATGGTTAACGAATTAAATAAACCTTTTCAGAATATCAGTTCATCGCTCATATAAAATTAAAATAAAACGCCGTTGGTAAGTTATGCATTTTAAACTAAAATAAATTATATTCATAAAATAAACAAAGAAATAGCTGAGAATGATATTTATGTTTACTTTAAATCTTTGGTTACTGTTTTTCTTTTGGTTTTTACCCATGTCAAAATAAGTTGCGCGTCACGGGGATGCCGAATAAATGATGACATTTTCTGTATGTGCCACTAAAATTGGACGAATACATAGGCGTACATAAAAAATAAAGGTTTTAAAGTTATAAGATAATCTATGTTAATATCTGAGCTAAGTAGTTTTGGTTTTTATCTTTTAAGAAGTGGTCATATAAATAGAGTAGTGAGCATTAATTACTAGTTGGTTAATAAAATATAATAAAATATAGATACGGTCCATGAAAAAGTAATGAATAGCAAGAATAGCTACTTTTAATAATTTAAACTTCGAAATAGAATCGGTTAGGTAGTTTTAGAAAAAGTTGTGCTACCAATATTACCAGACTACTGATTAAATCAGGCCTGGAGAAATGGCGGCCCGTGAAGTATTTTATTAATTATTTTAGTTTAAATATGTATATATATATATGTAATAAAAAAAATGATTTTGTGATCGTGTCGTATCAAATATTCATTTTTTTTCTTTAAATGCCACAATAAATACGCGATTTGGTTTAAAAATATTGCTTTAACAAAATTAATGTGGCTCGTGGTCAAATGTTGAATGTCACCACCAATGTGTGCCCTCCCCTGGATTAAATTAATCATCGACTATTTTTAATTGCATGACACTGAATATGGTCAAGTTAATAAATATCAACAAACTGTCAATTATGTTTAATATTTGGTGGAAATCCAATATATATATTTAATAATTTTTGTAGTATATTGTTTATTCTTTTGGTAATTATTATGGGTTGGGATCGTTTCATGTGATTCAACTTAAAAATGTATCGAATATAAAAATAAGTATAATGAAAATAGTATGTTTTATATCATTTTATAAAAGACGATATTATATTTTTTTAACGTGTAAAACTATAACAAAAAATAATGTACGCAAATAAATACACGTTATGAAAGTATCGTCATTTCAGTACTGCACTGGAGAGGTAGTATCAGGAGTTGATATTTCTGTTTTTATTTTACATCATACGACAAAATAATACGGCAAGGGCCGGTAAGGCACACCTCGTTCGGGAAGGAGAGAATAATATCCGGTTACCATGACAACCGAGGATGCCACGCTTTCTTGGGCAGCAGGCAGAACGCGGGCTTATCTCGCGCCGAGGCCTCAATCCGATCCGCGGTCGTGACCGGAATCCAATAGCTATCCTCGTTTGCGAAATAACTTTTCAAAAGCCAATGTCAGAGGAAGGGCGAAGTCTTGAATTAACTTACAAAAAAACAACAAGATAATGTAACGAACGGAACTTTGGCAACAAGTCTGAATTGAATCAGGAAAATAAATTGGACGAGAAAACTTGTGACGGGAGGATGTAAAATGCCCTCACGATTTATAAACAATGACACACGACGATAAACATGAACATACGTTAAGGTTGTGTGATATTATAAGCAGTAGCACATTACAGATTCTTTACAAATATTTATTTAATCTGATTGACAAACTGCATAAGAAATACCGATCACTCATTTTACTTTTTAGTCAACAAAATTCACCATATTGTACTATAATAATATTATAAATTGTCCAAACATAGGCACAAACGATGTGTATAAATATTCGTTAGAAAAAGATATTATATATGAATAATTATATAAAAATCTTCAATATAAACGTAAAAAACAAGTCATAGGAATTCTGAGAAATTGAATACACTAGGTATAAATTCATTGCAAGGTGTAACTGAATACGCATGGGATCTTTAAGCATATTTGGAAAAAAAAATAAACGTGGGTGAGCTAAGAGGAAATAGTAATATACTCGTATTAACTTTGAAATGATTGTACAATCATGATGGTAGGCTTTAATATTTTATGAAATAAATTGTGATACAATCAATATCAAACTAAATATTACTTAACAAATCGACAAAATACACTTTATCGTTGTATGGCATATAGACAATATCAACAAAATAGGGTGGTATCTTAAATTTTGTTGCATGGCTACCGAATTACAAGGTAAAAAAATATTAGACTCTGTTTTAAAATTTCCAAGAGCCTCCAGATATTTGCTTAATGGCTCCCTAGGCGTCACCTAATCTGGCTGACATCTTTGAAGAACTTTTTTTGTGATGGTACAACTTTTTTATAAAGTTATTATGTAACAATGTTTCGTTGGAGGGCATATAGATAGCGTTTTTCGACATACAATATTAGTATGGTTTTAATCACTTTTTTTCATCTGATAAATAAAATAAGTTATATTAAATTTTGTAAAAATCGACCTTAATTCCGTTCCAAACCATAAGAAATAACTGTCAGATTCACTATATGCTTCTTTGTACGCAGAAAAGCGTTAGTTGGTCACCGTACATATTAAACAAAACATCTTACGAAGTATATTGAATAAAATTGTTCCATTGCAATAGCATGGTTGTATAATAATGAATTTTTATGGGTTACTATGCTACTATGGATGTTTGTAGCCAGATTGATCGAGTGATAATTACGATAAGTTTTAAATTAAGTAACATTATTCCGATAAATAATTATAATATTAGTATTTAAGGCTACATAAAAACCTTTTTTAATTCCAGTAAACGTAGACACCAAATCTATTATATTTATTTTTAATACTCTCACGAATAAATCTTGATGTGTTATTTATTTCATTGGCATGGGTTGGTTGCACTGCTCGCGTGCGGATGCAGGGAAGTACTGGAGGAACGATCTACAGAAGCAGGGAGAAGGTAATTTCAATTAGGCGCCTTGTGGACGTTCGCGGGAATGTAACGCATAAAATTTAAAACGCAACAAGACCACAGGTACAACTGCAGTGCGCCAACCACTATGCTAAGAGCAAAGATAATTTAAAGCATTTCAAACTGTTTGATCAATTAATTCATTACATGGTTAATTGATTGAATGACGTATTTAATTTATAAAATCAAGTATGTTTTCACGTGTTTAAAATATGTCAAAATTGTATAAATATTCATATCCATGCATATTATTTAACTCGAATACGATATTCAAACAGATGCAGCATCCATTTATGAACAAATATTAGATTTTAAAAGTGTTCAAATTTCGTAGTATTGTATCAGTGAACTCTCAAAGTTGGTCAAATTCCCTAACAGCAACAGTAGTCGTCATGCATATTGAATCTGCAACATGTAATAGAATATATCATAGTGAAAATTCTGGAAAAAACAACTGTCCCCTGCGTTTCCTGTATAACCATTGATGATATACAATAAAATTGAAGTCTACCACTCTGCAGGCATAAATAGCGCATGCATAACTAATTACAAACTGTCGCAAACAATGTGTTAAATTACTTGACGTAGAAACCATATGACAGTATATTTATATATTCCTCGTATAATGTAAAATAAAATATTCAAGTTTGACTGTTTTCCAAAATTCGAAAAATAGTAGTATGCATACAACAAAACAAAATATTAATATTACGTGCTCACATGCGCGAACCCCACCCTTTTGTATTAATATCAAAATACACATATATGCGTGCTTGGCGTTTTTGCATAAAAACCAAAACGCATACATACGCGTCACCTGCCTCCAATATGTCAAATATTTTTAGTAATATTGTACTTCCTATATTCACAAATACGCAGATACAATCAGTTAGAAAATCGGTGTAAAAAACTGGGTTAAAGCCTATGTATGTAGAAGAAAACGTTTGATAATAATTGGACAAGTAAAGTAGCAAATGATGATCAGTAATATACAATAATTCAATAAAACCATCTTAACACTTTTATTTATAGTAATGAAAATAAAATTTCGTCGATTTGTAGAGAATATTTCAATACGTAAGATAAAACGAAGAGATGCCAATACACGATAGAGTACGTGAAAATTATTAGAATACAAGTATATTAAGAGAGGGCGTTTATATATGTTTAAAATAATAGCAATTTAAATTTGGAATATCCAAGATTACTTATTGATACTTCTATAATCTGAGCCAGTGATACAAAAACAAAAGTTACAAAAATGTTGTTTTTAAAACTTTTTCTTTTCTGATGTTCAAAGCAAAAAAACTCTCAAAAATATTACTTGAACTAAAGCGTGCATGAAAACCATAACCATGATTTAGTTTCATTGAACCACCTTCTGTTACATAAAAAACAAAAATAATAGGTATTTGGTTATAAAAGTATGCATTAATGATAACGATGCGCCTTCGTATCTCTTTCAAAGATGAATATGTACTGGCTGATAGTAATGACGAAACTTGATACTGCCTTGGCGTTATATGGATGCCTGGTACTTTGTTTTGAAAATGTTTTATTTTTACAGAAACGTGTAAGGATTAAAGAGAACAGTGTCACAGTTGCAGGAGGAGCGCCTTGTTAGCGGTCGCCAGGGACGAGATGCGTCGCCGCGATACACCGAGCCGCACACCACCGCACCGGTACGCCACGAACAATGGGTCATTAAGTGGGCGGTGGTGGGCGGAAAGGGTCGCCTGCTTACATACTATAGGGCCCCACTAAACAAACATGGCCCTCTCCTTCTCTTTCCTTACCAACATGACTATGCCACTGATTTACGGACAGTTCTTCGCAGGAGGGGTGTTTTTATTTTGATTGATAAAAAATGTACTCGGTACACATTTATAGAGCGAGATATGACAAAGCGCATAAATTTAAGTTGATATTTTGAAAATTTAATTTTCTTTTCACCACGTTTCTAACAACGATAGTTATACTGCCGCATATAATAATTCCAATGTGTATGTATTCTATTAAAGAAAATCAATTATTTCGTATCCGAATTATCGCTAAACTCCAGGAGCAATTTAGCCCTAACATACATAGTCCAAGTCTTGAGGGTAAGAGACTCAGATGGGTAGGTTATGTCGTTACATGGGATGGATATAGAACATTCAAGAGAGTATTTGAAGAAACCATGGTAAGCACACGAGAGAGATATGTTGACGATAGACGACTGAAAGGAAAGAGCTAGAAACAGAGAAACTTAGGCGGAGAGTGTGCAGTCGGTTATGGACTTAAATAGATTGACATTATGATAATAATAATAATGTAGACCTTTGTCCAAAATGTGATTATATTTTTCTAAAATGTACTCGTATGTCTTAAAATTGAACAAACTTCATTTTAAAACGTCAGGCTAACAGAGTATAATTTTAGAAAAAAATGCGTCTTGTTAAAATGTGATCATTCATGGTGTTGAATTAAAAAATGAATATATTAATAAAAAGTTGCTGTATTTCTTTCCGAAAAGAAAAAAAAACTAAGATATGCATGCTGAAGATGGATAAAAACTAACGGAATATGTTTTATATATTATAGTATGTAGGTTAAGATACATTACGCTCAGGAAAGGCAATCAAAGACGGTGACAAATCTATTCCGTTTAGCGATATGAGAGATTTTTAATACAGGCAAATTGAAAAAAACAAGAGAATTTTGATGTATCTAAATTGAATGTCGAAAACTCCATATTTGGAGTAAAAATAATTCTCTTCTAACCTAACAGGTCGTAGTTTAAAAGCTATTAATGAAACTAATATCGCTAAAACAATTTGTATTTTGTAA
>JAPMAE010000978.1:966-14222 GCA_036584705.1 Rhyacophila sp. 25_7 | reverse complement strand
CAGTAACCGTTAGCTCTTGATATCATATTTAGATTAAATACTGTGAATAATATTTATACGAAAAGTTATTCTTCCTCATAATCACATAATATTATAGTAATACAATTGACATAATTTATAACTTTTAATTTAAATAATGTATACGTATCATAATAAACGTTTGTTAATATTGCGCTGTTTACTGCTTTTTAGGCGGCTGGAATAGAACTAAAAGAAAATCTTGCCGCTGGAGCAGCTTCTTGGCCTTATCCATCTGTTTATCACCCGTACGATACTGCATTTGCTGGTTATCCTTTTAATGGGTAAGTAAATAAAAGTTTTCTTATTTTAATTTTAAGTATGATTTTTGTTTATTATTTATAATAAATTGTGATAATTGGTTGTACTTGTTATCAGAAATACACAAACAATTATACAGTACTATAATGTATATCATATATTATTTTAAACAAATTTCCATATAGAACAGTGTCAGTTAGCGTATATTTATTAATAGGAAAGTATTCATTTTATAATATGTAAAAATGAAATCTTGTTGTGGACAAAATCTGATTTTTCTTTCATGTGTTCGAATTATTATGTAGACTATTTTACTCGTAGGCACAAAAGTTTATAAGTAACTTTTGGCTTAGTATTTTTTTTTTGTATTTTAATCCCAGAAGACCCTTCTCTATCACAACTCATATAAATTGTCATAAAATGACGTTAATCACAAACATTTCTTATTCACTTGCCAGTCGTATGAAATTATTTTTATGCAATGTTGCAATCGCGTTAATTGAATGTATTTTTGTTATAGCCGCTTTGCGGAATTATAATATTCTGAAACATTCCTCGTTATTTGCTCATTCGCTTGCGATTATTAAAGTTTACCCATGATAATAATAAAGTTTATGATTAGTTGACTGAAATGTTTTTTTCACTACGATATTAAATTTTTTTAGTAATTTTAAAATGTGTAGGACGATAAAAATGACACAATCATCTTCTAAAGTTCTGTCTATATATATTTTTTTATCAAAAACATTGTACGTGCTCGCTCATATGAAGTAATGATCATTATTGTTACCAAAAGTACTTTTTGACCAGATCACTTAAAAATAAGCCTCCACTTTCATCTCATTTGAGTTTTGAGTTTGTCGCATTTAGCAAACATTTTCTGGCGAATTAAAATTTAAAATCTCCTATGCTACGCCCGCAAAACGCTGGGGTTTTTTCTGTCTTTTTATGACTGGATATTAGGGTGTAGTCTGAAAATGATATATTTTACATGATTCCATTGATTTTTGACAAAACGTAAATTCATGAGTAATTTAATTTGTCATAATTTGATTTCCAAACAATATATTCATATCTTTAACCTCTCCAGGAGTGAGTTTTTAAAATTACAGTTACTCAATTTAGTGAAAGTTTATTCATTAATCTTGCTTTAAATTTTAAATTTTATTAAATGCATGCAATACTACTGCTGTATAACGTTTATTTGATGCATATATAACATATATGAGTATTTAATTGCTAGGTGCATATATATAATACTTCTTCAAAGTGAATTTTGAGCAGACGCTTGTGCTCTTCCATACTCTTGGACAGGTTGAGATGGAAGCGTACGTTATGCTATATTGTTTATGATCTCATTCATATGAACATTTTTATTTTTAGTTTAAGTCATTATCAATATTTTTGATTGCTGGACAAATTTTTTTAAAGCGAAATCTTGCGATATTACACCTTGGTTTTAATGGTTTTACTTAAGTTAAAGTGAGTCCACACATATCAAACCTAAAAATACTTAGGTAATTTTTAAATGGATTAAATTTTTCAGTAATAACAATATGATTGGTTGTATTAATTAGTATGATTAAAAATACAGAAAAATAAAAAAATACAGTATTTTGAAAACTATATACAGTAAATAATTCTATTTGTATTTTTTTAAACTACTTTTTTCGTACACTAGATGTATATTTTATCTATCAAGCATGAAAAATGTTCATAAGAAATGCAAAATTACATACATATTATTATAAATGGTATGTATAAATAACACTGGGAATATTTATTTTAATTGTCTTAATAAATCTCGGCTACACCCTGCTGATCACTGAGGGGTTTTCCTTTGTATTGAGGGTGGTTTTTCACAGCCCTACCCTGCTACGGGGCAGTCCCGGTCGCCGCGAATTATTAATGGGACCGAAATGGGTGCCAGCAGTTACCAGTGCCATAGTTGGCCAATGATCAAACCACAACCCTTATAGCGCTTTTTGCCAAATTCCACCTTTCATTTTATTTCGCCGGAAATTAACCCTGGCAGGAGAGCTTCGCATATCAACTTGTGATAAATTCTAATTTTAAATCTCTTCATATGTATTTTTTAACAATATTTATTCAGTATTATATGAGTACACATATCGACCGTGTTTAGGTAAAAGGGATTTAACCGTCACAGAACAAATTTTACAGGAGGTACAAAAAACTTTTTTAATGATTTTGGTCAAAGACACATTAACACAAACTTGAAGCGCATGCTGACCAGTAAATTTTGTTCAGTAAAAATGTTTTATTTTTTTGATCTAATAGATAAAAAGTTATTAAAAGGGAATCTTTAAAATTGAGGGTTAATAGTTTTTTACTATCCACAAACTTATTAGGTCGATCTTTTTTCAAAATATAAAGCTGAATTTCGATAATAATTCGATATTTTCAGCTTAATTTCTTTTGTCAGAAGTGTATTTAGTTGTGTACATTGTGATTCTCAAATAAAAGCACTTTTTATAAAACTGAGGGATAAGCCTTTTTACCTAAACATGGTCTATAGGATAGTATGTATTTTCAAAATAACTATTTTTAGGGTAGGTAGGTATATGGTATTTTTTCAAAATATAAATATCTTTTATAAATTAAATTTTTAATTTAAAAACAGACGAATGTTTAAAAAAAATGCAATTTTATATATTAAGTTCAAATATGTCATGTGTATAGACAGCTATCGCTAGCTATTTATATATGTTTTGATTGATTAGTTGAGTAGCATTCAATTTAGTTTATTTTGGACAGTTTTTACTAAAATATGTTTATATCTTACTACCGGACAATAAAATCGTGCAACAAATGGGAGCCCCGCTCAATAGAAAGCCCTAATTTTTTGAACACTCAATTGTTTACATATGCTATGAGGGTCTTTTTGAAACTTTTAATATAATACAAAGAAGAGACCTAAAATTTGGATACCATATTATATAATAAAAATCAAAAAAGAACCACTGTGACTTTTTTGTATAAATTGGAGAAATTAGTAAGTTTGTTTGAGCCTTTTTTTCGAGGTGAAAATCTATATAGCTACGTTTCCGACAATTTAATTTTTTAAGATTTATTTAGTCATAAAAAAAATATTATTTTCTTGGACTTCAGATCGATTTTGTGGTTGCTCGACTGGTCTTCCTGTAGTTTTTGCAAGCGTCTTACATAAGTCGTAATATAATACTTAATTTATTAGAAAATCTCCAAATCGCATAAACTAAAAAAAATATATCTTTTTATTACCGTGTACTTATTTTAATTGCATCGAACTCCTCAGACTCAATTATATAACGAAGCTCTGATTTTTACATAGCACTACTACATAAGACGTTTGTGGGACGCTAATATACATACTCGTACATGTAACTTTTATATTTCAACGTTCAATATTTCTTTTTATTCATCAGTTTATCAAAGTACTCCATCTTGAAAAACTCTAAAATAAATTAACTACGGTGTTATTTTATACAACATAAGCGCCGACATGTTAATAACAGACGGCTTTCACTTATCTAAAGGAATATCTGATTCTCCGATAAAAGTCGAGACTTCGGTTCCTCTGAAGAAAATAGTTCAACTCATCAAATGTGTTAAGTTATTTCGGTGACCATTGAGGTGGACACTAAAAAAAGGACATGGGTTTTTATTGATTTTATTTTAAGCGGCGGCGTTCATTCGAGTATGAGACCACAATATGCAGTGGTGTTCTTAACAAAATGTGTTATATTTTCAATTATAATAAAAATATAGTAATTTAAATTGAAAAATAATGATAGTAAAATCTAGCAGATTTTAAAGAAAAAAAATAGTTAATTAAATTTCCAAAAAATTGAAATATTTTTATGATCACTTTGTAATTGAAAATTTACTAAATCAAGCAAATTGCTTGTGTTTTTACGTGACATGACCTCCTCAGATTTTGATACTGATTCTAATAAGTGATTAAAAAGTAATTAAGGGCTTTAATACTGTGTAACGAACACTAAAGACGAAGTATTGTAATATAGTGTATATCACCGTCTTCTTCTTCAAACATGTCTCGTTGCCTCCATGAATCCCTGTCGCCGGATAGTTTTCTTGCATCCTCTCATGTCATGCCGGTATCCCGTAACACCACCTAGTATCATTCTTTAAGCCAGCTACATCCGTAGTTCCGGAAGGCTGTTAAGTACAATCTACATGATATATTTGGTGGATTTACAAGTATACCGGCATAATATGAGAAGATAAAAAAGGATCGATATTCGCATGATCCGCAAGGTATTTTATCACCCCATATCTTAAGTTACAAAATGACACACACAGGTTTTTAATTTGAAATTTATTCATTAAAATAACATTAAAACCTTGGATTGAAATCTCCTTCTGTAAAATTATTTTTTTACGCTTACAATTTTCTGTCGCGAATGGATATGTTTAGGTTAAGGGAAGTGACATGGTTGAAGAATGCTGAATAAAATACGTCGCCCACGTGGGTGAGTAGATAGTGGCATGCAACTCGCGAGCTGAGGGTCACGAGTTCGAGGTCCATGCTGATCGTAAATTTTACGAATATTTATTCATTTGTATTACAGCCGGGACACGAAACCGAAATGGTTGAGCTAATAATTGACGATTATTACACGTAAAAAAAACTGTCAAAACAATCTTCACATTGTTGAGATCCATATTTTTCATTCCAGAGCGGACGTCGTTAAAAGAAAAGAATAAAATACAATAATAAGTATAAAAATTATTTTTTAAATGTATGACATTAACAAAAGATATTTTTTGGTGATACAGTTTTTAAGGAAAATATAATTTGTAAATCAGAAAATGTCTCTATATACTTGTAGAATAGTTAGTGATAGGCTGTGTTTGTTTTAGGTTTCACAGACTTTAATTATCCACCTGTATTTATTTCTCATATTAGTTATCTTTCATAGCATTGAAACTTCTGATTATGTTTTATGCTGTGACGAAAATGGTCATTCAGATTTTTTATTTATCAGTTCTTTTTATTTGTACGCCACTGCGATACATAAAAGTGCATAATAAGATACTAACATAATATTATATGTCTTTAAATACGGATTTCAGCTGTGTTAGTGGTAATGATAACAGTGGGACGCCAATAAAAATACACGTTTATTACTCTGGCCACCATCACATCGTCAATCTATGTATCAAATACACCCACTAGATTGTTCTTTGACGTAGATAAAATTACTAAATATGTATTATAACTGGATTGATACCATCTTGAGAACAAATTTAATTAACACAAAATAAAAAAATATATACATCGTGTATAAGAACACATCTTCAATATACAGACCAAAACTATGTCGTAGCACTATAGCAAATAACTAAAAAAGCATAGGGATGCAAGTACAAAACAAGAAATATTCAGGAGAGCCTTAAAACTTTTTTGTTTGGTGATATGAGTTTTGACTGTTGCATCGCAATTAAATTTGAAAAAAAATACTCCATTCTCTATAGGCAGTACTTCATCTTTTTGTCATTAATAATTATGACTATTTTTTTCCTTTGTATCATATCCACTTTAAAATAGAGCTCATGTATATATACAATTTGAAGATTTTTTACAAGACAAACGATTATCAGTTATTAGTGCAACCAATTTAGCCCAAATGCACATGAAAAAAGCATGTCCAACTTAAGACAGCTTCAATCCGCAATCCTTGACCCGTAAGTCGGATATGTTATCCCTGTTACCTACAAGAACGACCGAAATGATTGACCATGATTTCTTACTATAAAATGTCATAATATTATGATTTATAAGATAAGTTATATGTACAATTAACGCATCGCTTATTACGCGTATTTTTTTATGTAATTCTTATGAAATAAACACGGGTATTTTTCAAAAATAATTTGCAACAAAGTGGCAAAAACTGTTTTACATACTAATAAATAAATATAAGGCAGTAAAAAAAAATAATTCGTATGTAGTCAAACCAAGCTTTATTTTTATATTCAAGCTATGTTTTATGTGAATTTTTCTTTACAAAACTACATTAAAATTTATACTATTGAAGACAGAGAAAACAATCGTATTTATATATAATATATACCCTTAAATACAAACTTGTATAAATTCACAGTATGTAATGTAAATCTTATAAGTAGTCGTACGTTCACAGAGACAGTTTTATTAACACTATTCATAATATACCAGTATTATTTATTGCTTTATTTTACCGAAGTACCAATATATATATATATATATGTATAGAGAAAAAATGTGTACTTGTGGGGGTATTAAAATTTTGAACAAATAATTAAAATGCACCTATAAATAAATATATTGGTCAGGTCGAAATTATGCAACATGTATAATATTTTCTGAAATCTTAGCTTGATATAAATTATAGGTAAATAATAAACTTATATCAATACACAACTCGCATTTCTTCCTCAATAACAATTAAAATTCCAAATGATTTTAATAAAATAACAGCAGAGTTGTAGAGAAGAGTTTTGAAATCTATAGATATGAAAGAAAAGAGTTTCATATTAAAGATTGTTTTAATGTCATATGTTTTTACCAAAATAATGTTTTTTGCAATCAAAATCTTCAATTTTATGTAATTAAAAATTAGCACATATAACATTAGCCATTATCTCACTACACCCTTGAGTTGAAGTGTTTCAGTGACGGGCTTTATCTGTTGTGTATTGGATAGCAGAAATTAGTGAAAAATATCATATTAAATATTTCATATGAGTGATTATAGGTTGTTATGTGCTTTTAAAATTTCACGGCAAGACTTTTTATGATCTGTTGCAATTTGAAATTATTAACACGTTCATTTTGGTAACCAATAACATTTTTAAACTTTAATGTGACGATATTTTATGAGTGTGATACGACTCGAACCAAGACAAAGAAGAATATATAAAATACATTTTTTTTAAAAACCTATTCTACTAAAAAATGGAGCATAATATTGAGAGATTTCTTATCAGTAATGAATAATAATTGTCAATTATTAGTGCAACCAATTTTGACTACGTTTCAAATACACAATACTAAAAACTTTTATTAGATAAACATATTTATTATATGTAATCTAAATGTTCTATCGCTGACGGTAGACCAGTACATTAGAATACGAATTAGCGTTTGAGCTGCTCTCTTATTTTAAACGATTAAGTGCCAGAAGCGAGTTAATTCGCAAAGCTTAAAACGTAGTTTGCTAGACAAAATTGAATATTTTGGATGATTTAAGGCATGAAAGCACGGAGATATGACTATAATATGATTATAAAAAACAAAGTCATGTCAAATAAACATTCAATATACTCGTATTTTTAAAAGAAACATTAAGATTTTTGTTAAAAAAAATCACAACTTGCCAGGTAGTGACGTTATGACTGGCACAGAAAAGGTCGAATAACATGAAAAAGCATCCCGCAAGATGTCTCAATAACAATTCAATTGTTATTCTAAAGTAGCTACAAGCCAGACAGATTTTTTTTAACTTTTAATTTTATAGAATTCTTTACCGGATTCAATATCAACGTTTACTTTGAAAATGTTAGCTACAAATATTTCAGTCATTATGTCATTATCAAGACATTAAAATAATCTTTGATAATATTGTAACATTCATAAAATTTCGATTCATTATAATCCTGTTACAAACTTTTTTATTCAGACATACTGACTAAACTATATTTCAATGACGACTTTCATGAAGTCGGATTCAACCAGCATTCATGAACAGATTACATATTAATGTAACATAGGAAATACTTTCGCCTCGAGTTGTTCGCGGGCTCATCTAGCTGCTTGATTTTTCACGTGTCAATTTTTCGGCGCTCTTTTATACGTTTATTTTTCCTGTCGTGTAACATTTTCTTCTTGAGCCGGTTATTCTCAAACCGTTGTATCACCTACGAGTACATCGTCTACTAATAAGAGCAAAGTAAAAATATTAACTTTATCAGTAAGTATTTTATAATTTTTAAGTAGTGTATGATGTATTCATACAGATCATTACTGTATTTATATTCATTTACATTTAATACTCGTACTTTCATACAAAAATTCATTTCGTTCTAGTAAAAGTAAATTTAAAAAAAACTGATTTTGTTAGTACTATTAATTCAATTAGATTATTTAACATGATATAATAAAGTTCTATTAAACAAATATGTAATAAAATTTTTACTAGTTTTTTACAAGACATTTAAACATGTTTTTTGTAAGTACAGAAATCATTTTATAAAATATTAATTCGTTAACAGTTTCTGTCTTTTTAACATTTGTTGATTAAAAGTTATAGTGAAACTTCATTTTTACGTTTGTGAAGGAACTGAAAAAAACGTAATTAGAGGGAAAACTTAGATCGAGGGTTTATAAAATCTTCATTTTGTCGTATTTTGAAGTTATTACAAGTACTTTTTCGGTATGGGACCGCATTGTATTGAATTTTTTTCGATCGGTTCGTGATTTTTTTATTGTGGTAATGGTTGTCCCCAAATCGCGGGCGAGAAAAACAAGTGAACCAACGTGTTTATCTATTCTTTAACAAAGCTTCTTTTCTCTTAACTTGACAATGGTTTTCTTTGCTGAGGAATTATTTGAACGGATGTTAATGAAAAAAAAATGTAAATGAACAAATTTCAGTAACTCACGATCGACACATCTGAAACAAAGCGCATAATGAATGACCAAACCATATCGTCCGCCTGCCTCTAATTCGCTAAAATAAACGATTACCCATCAATCGTGCCGTGTTTCACGACTCGTTTAACATTGATCCAAATATTCGTTAAAAATCGTCGCACTTTTAATTAAATAAATGTGTTTATAAGTTGAATTTATTTTTAAATATCTTGCGAGAAATAAAAACGTAGAAGCGGATACTAAATGCACTAACATGCAAAGAGACTAAAAATTGAACGCAAATACTTGTAGTTGAAAAACTTAAATTTTGGGCCCGTAAAAACGTGGTTTTACTGTATTTTGAAATACCTATTACATACGTAATTATTGCATTTATTTTTGTAGTTTTCTTTTCTTATTCTATAACGATTATTTACAATATAATTTTTGCTTACAAATAAAGATTCATATTTGGTCCTCCTTGCAAAATTTATGATTTGTCAGAATTGACATTTTGACAAATCATATAAACTTAAATATTAAATATAGTGCAATGAGTAAAAATAATAAAAAACGCTTGTAGCTCACTAATTGATATGTCTCCATTAGAAAAAGGTTGACAGCCTTTGCCCTAAGCGAGACATTAGCGGACTAGAGGGCTGTAGTAACGAGCCGAACCATGGCTGCACCAGTCGCCCGCAGTCGCACCAGAGCGCCGCGCCGGATTGCTCTGTGCATGATTTATGCATTTTTAATTGCGAGGCGGGCGAACGTATATGTTAGTAGCGGACAGACGGGCAACAGCTAGTGATGTACAACGCCACAGTGGCGCTGAAGACAAGTTTTTCGTTACTATTTTCACAGAATTAAACCTATATAAGACTATAACATAAATCTATTGCTATTTTACTCAATAATTCATTACAGTTATCATTTTATAAAATATACTTAAGTACATATTTATTGATCTGAACATGGAGTACTAATGCTGAGGTCCACGAACAATTTAGCCCGAACATAAGAAAAATAAGGGGACTCAGATGGGCTGGTCATTTTGTAAGGTGCGATGAATCTAGAATTCTCAAGAAGGTGTTTGAAGGAACTCCAGTAGGCAGTCGGCCCGTCGGTCGCCCCAGAATGAGATGGGCGGACAACGTAACCAGAGATGCGAAAATGTTGAGTGTGATTGACTAGAGAGAGAGGCCTAGAGGGAAGATGTACAGTCGGCAATATACCTGAATGGATCTTAGCGCAAATTTATTTTTATTATTATTATGAGCGTGGAGAAACTACATACTTCATATCTTTACCTGAGAGATAAACCACACTATCTAAAATTTTAGTAAAATGAGATATCAACATAGTGTAATATATATTGCGATACTCTTTTCAGTAATATACTTATTAGGTCGTTCTATTTTTAAAATGTAAAGCTGAATTTACATAATAATTCGGCATTTTCAGCTTAATTCCTTTTGACAGAACGTATTTTTAGTTGTGTACATTGTGATTCTCAAATAAAAGCACTTTTAAAAAACTGGGGGTTTTAAGTCCTTTCGCTTAAAAAGGGCCGATATGAAAAAAAATAGTATATCGTCGATTCCACTCAAAACTGAGTACGTTAACAATGTATTTATATATGAACAGTAATATAATAAATTGATATGTCGGCATACCGTTCAGAAAGCAAATACAGCCATTAAAATTAACGCAATAAATTCTACTGCAAAACAATTGCTTATTAATGAAAGAGGGTTGCGCGTGACTGTTTTGCATGGTTAGATGAGTTGAAATGTGTGAACGTTCTGACAACGCTTAAAAGAAGAATGATTATTTTATGCTTCGTGTCATAACGCGATCTACGCCTTTAAATGGTTGTCCAATATATTAATATATTTTTGCTAGAATGCATTCCAAATGCGGACTAACAATGACTAATTAAATTGTATTATAACAAAGTACACTCACACTTACCTTCATAATCATTCAACTTTTTTTAAAACAGTATTGTTGAATATTAATAATATTGCTATTACGCTTATCCTAATACTGCAAAATTATTTAACAGTATGTACTCTCTAATTAGCGACATTATAATCAAAAGAAATCATTCCATTTTTTAAGAGGGGTTTGCAACAATTTCAAGGCCTGCTAATATTTTTTCTTGTTTATAGATATTTCCAAAACAAAAGTTCTCGCTACATTAGAATTGTTACTAATAGCGGACAGATTTTCAATACATTCCGAAACGAAATTATTAATGTGTGTACAAAAAAAATCTTAGTATATTAAACTGATACAATTTACTTTACTTATTATCATTTAATTTGATTCTAATTTTTAGTTTTTAAAGCAACATTGTACACTACATGTCTTATACTATATGTTAAAACTACGCCGTTAAATAGATATATTTTATAATTATTTCAACTAATATTATATATTTTTAAACATTTGCGGAGACTTTGTTTACGAATACATATTTTTTTTGTGAGAATTTACGGTTTTCAATATTTTCCCGGAGTATTTCTTTGAATATTTCAAACTAAAGTATACTGACGTAATATTATAGTATAGTTGAAATAAACGATGTGTGTGATGAATATGAAGTATTCGATAAGAAAATCTATGAGTGAAATTACCGTATTCAAAATGTATTAAACATATAACAGTTCCCACAAATATTGCTATCAATTATTTATAAATTATTATAATGGAACATTTTATGAATGGTGTTACTTTAAAAAATGTTATGTTTGAGTATATTGATAACAATCTACTCCATTAAACACTAGATAACTAAGACATAATGGAAAATGCGTTGGCAAACATTTAATTCGATCTCGAGGTCTATCGTTAGTGCAGAAACGATCAAAAAAAGTATCTTAAAAGTGTGTATTTTGAGCAACTTTTAGAGACAATTCAGACTTTTCATATAATTTTGTATTTTGGTGTCAATATCCGGAACAGATAAGCGCGTAGAAAAGAATACGATGAATTATACATTTAATAGTGTCCTACTTGATTTCAAACCAATTCATTCGGTCGTTACACTATTTTTTGTATGCATGAATGATCTGTTAATACTAAAATATTATTTCTTTATGATGACGTTTAGTTTAGTTGGTTACAGAATTTTGTAACGTTTCTAAAGTAACTTCGACTTACGGCTTTTCCGCTCTATCTTTAGAAAACATCGGTAACTATTCATAAATACACAAATGAGTTTTGTATACAAGGGTTAGACGATGCTGTTTTTAATATCAGGAACTCATATAAGCGTTAGGGGACAAACAAAAAGAAAGAAAAAAAAACGAGTCGCGGACATGTACATTTCACTTTTGCCTGTAGGAGGAAGGGGGGTTGTGTCATCAATCACATTTTTAACGCGCATCTGTTTTGAATGTGTCTTGTATTATTTTATTAATATTAAATAGACGCGGAGCAGTTAGCCTTTTATCTTGTGCAGCAATTGTGAATGTCTGGAACAGCTTCTGTTAATGACAGTGGGCCGCGGCGCTGGCATTGAAAGTGGTTTTTAAATATACACTATTCATTAGTTGGTACCAAACTAGCCAAGTATAAGTTACTACTCTCAACCAAACGGTAATACAAAAAAAAGATACTTTAATTTAACCAGCAAACTCATTAACATTTTAATAATAAATTTGTTCAATTTTGGTTATCATTTTGAGACGCACATCAGATTTAAACTGATCGTACCTAATAATTATGACCCACCCGCGTAGGTCTCATCACCCTTAAGACATTAACAATATTTATGTATTTTTTTTCGCGGAGTTCGGTATTAGTAATTTGTGCGAAATTATCACGATCAAGTCTTATACTCCGTCATACAAAAAAATACAACTAATTAAATGATTATTTTTGATACATATTATTTAAGCATGCTATATAGATTTTTTAGATTTACTTTGCCATTGTTTTAAAGTCTATATCTCCTTTTCGTGTTCAAAAATGATTTTTTTGTTAATATTTGATGATATGCTTGCTAACATTGGTTTTAGCACGTCTTTTGTTATTTCTCAGTCACTTAGCTGTCATGAAACTCGCATGCAGAGATAAAACTATTTATTGTGGGACATCTACACCAGTTAATACTGCAGAAATTAATTGTTAGTACTGTGAGTCTTGTTAATTTCACATATTTATTGTGAATCCACCTAATACTAGTAGGAAATCGTTTACACTGTATGTATTAATAAAATGATATTAGAAATTATGTATGTAGCTCGTTAAAAGGCGTATTTAATAATGATGTCTTGTATGCTTAGAATAAAATTAACCAGAAAGAATAATACACTAACTACCCATT
>JAPMAE010000975.1:0-22078 GCA_036584705.1 Rhyacophila sp. 25_7 | reverse complement strand
TTCGGCTTAATTCCTTTTGACAGAACGTTTATTTAGTTGTGTACATTGTGATTCTTAAATAAAAGCAGATTTCAAAAAACTGAGGGCTAAGCCCTTTAACCCAAACATGATCGATATGAACACGCATCGTAATAAGTTAATTAAGTCAAGGCTTTCTGACTTAAGTCCTGAAAAATAACATCTGAATTCATCTAGGTTTTTGTTCACATATTATTTTAAATAAAACTACTTTGTGTATCGCATTATCAAATGATAATAAAAATATTTCATGATTTTTTAAAGGAAACGCTAACCGCAAAGTTTATGTTTTTATCCAAGAAAAATAGTCGGTGTTTTATTACTAAAAGATTTTTTATGTATATTATATATACTATTTGAAATATTTTGGTTGACCATAATAATATTGTTATTACATAACTACCAAAACGTGGGTGAATCATCCATTATGTACAGTGTTTTGTATATTGTCAAAATTGTCATTTTAACATATAATTGAGACGTGTATTTCCAAAGTGAACTTATTTCTCTTCAACAAATATGTGGTTAATGCCAAAAAACTTGTTTACGGTGTAGATATTACACCTTTTTTTGTTGTATCTATTGGTAGTGTAAAATACAATTTGCAAAGTAGATAACAAAAAAATATATAATATCGACACAGTAAACAGTTATTTGGCATTACCACAAATTTTTAGAAGTGAAATAAGTTCACTTTGGAAATATCCCTTCAATTATATGTTAAAATGACAATTTTGACAATACACAAAACAGTGTATACCTATTTTAAAATTTTGACAATTCTTTATCCTACTTTTGTTTCTTATATAATATAAAAATTGTTCATCCTACGACTCTTTATTTTAGCAATAAGCGTTTGTAGTTCTTTGCGCTATAACAATATATTATAACAGGGTTTCTCAAACTTTTCTGCAATGGAACACTTTGTGAATTTCTTGTACCCGTTGTAAGATATAAAACAGCTATAACAGTTTTCGCGGAACACCTATTAACTTTCTGTGGAACACTAGTGTTCCGCGTAACATAGTTTGGGAAACCCTGTATTGTAACATATTATATAATATGCTATTTGATATATTTTGGTTGATCATATTAAAAGTATTATTATTACATAACCACCTGGGTGAATCATTTATTAATCAATCACTCATGAATTATATGTTAAAAAGATAATTTTGACAATAAACAAAACAATATTTTCCAATTTAAAAATTTTGACATTTCTTTATCCTTATTTTGTTTATTTTTATAAAAAATGTTTTTATAACGACGTTCTAGAAAGATTATTTTGTTGTTTTCCAAAACCTTGTACTTGATGGTTACTACGTTATTCAGGGGACACCTTCAATCAACGTTTGTAGTTCTTTGCGATATAACAATATTGAATAGAAATTGCCACACTGTGTATCTAACATTTTTATTCAATACATCCTAATGTCTAACATCTTTTTACAATTTAGAATCATCAAAATATATATCCGGTATGGTTTTAATATTATTATAGATAATTGATATCATTTGAATAAATGATGGTTTTTTTGTCGATTTTTTGTAATAGTTTGTTTTCCGGTAAATTAGAGGTGAGCAGATTAAAAACGCATCAGGGACTTTGCCCGTCAACGACTCTCTCTAGAAAAATTGCCATCAGTGTGGCATAAAACAAAACTGAAATTCACACGATTTTTGAAATATATTGTAAAATACAAAATTTCAAAGTATAATTATATATAATCTGTGAAAGTGAATGTTACCGTCTAATCAACTAGGAATATACAAGATTATATGATAATATAATTATTATTGTATCTTGATTATCCGGGACAGCAATTAAAAACAATATTGATAAAACACAGATATTTTTCCTGATATAATCTGAGGTGGACTGAATTGTGCTCAGAAGGGCTCGCGCGAACCTATTGATGAATTTGATTTAAGCCAGTGAGCGCTTTGTTATTTTTTTTAACACTCTTAAGAGTCGTCCATGAACCGCGTAACGCTCTTGAGGGGAAGTGAGAGATAACCACTTATATCTACATGGCGTAACAAGAGGGAGGGTGGGTTAATTTGTATTCTTATGTAACACTTTTCCCTCTCAAAAAGTGGTTAGGAGTTGATTATAAATTGCATTCCTATTTAACTTTTTCTTTGCCAGACATAATGTCATAACCTGGTAAGCTATAAATTTTTGAGCAAAAATATAACATAAATATTTATTTTAGAAGTATTTTGGATATTTCTTTATCGTGACTTTGTTTTTAATGACCATATTATAATCATATCTTGTTACTTTTGTATTTAAAATCATTCAAAATATTTCAATTTGTCTAGCAAACTACATTTTAAGTTGTGCTAGTTAACCCGCTTCTGGCACTTAATCAGTTAATATGGAAAGATACGCATCGTTTGAGAAGAGGGTCAAACTGAATGTATAAATAGTGCTACATGGATTAAAAAATGTAAGAAAAAACGTTACGTGGTTTATGAATGACCCTTAGATAAAATTTGTATTTTACTGCAATTTCGCCTTAAAACGTAACACAAATCTGCTCTATTATTTGAAATTATTTCTATATTATATTTATTTTGAAGGCATATTATAATAGGACAGACTAATCAAATTTTTTTGTACAGAGCTTTAAACAATAAAAACGTTGATGTTTGATATATATTGCGTTCAAATAATTATAATACATTTTTGTATATGATGTCTTTCATACTTCTACTGGTCCTTCATGCTTTACACGTGCATATTTTTCTTTATTAATGTTATTTTGCACATGTTTTTAATGATAGTACCTGATATTTATAACACTGTACAATTTCAATTCAGTGTCATTTCATTTGCAGTAAACGACGTGAGCTATTTATATATATTTAAGACACGCCGGGGTTTTATTGCATTCAATGGTACAAAGAGTCGTATAAGTGTAATAATACTCTCCTCTCAACGGAACACTGCAAATTTATAACTCTAAAATCAAGGGAGCCCCTTGTTAATGTATTGACAGCCCATTCCTGACTAGAGTTGACAAAAAAACAATTCTAACAAAAAAATGTATAATTATAAATTTTATGTTGAGTACGATGCCGATAAAGAATATATTAAACCATTTTTTTACAATTCGTATGTCCAAAAAGCTATTTAATCGTTTAAATTTTTTACCTACTACAGTTAATCTGTACCGCAGTTAATCCAAAACTGAATAATCGAGAGTATGTCGTTAGATCATTAGAAGTAAATAACACATACTAATTATTATTATTGTTGATAAGTTTTTTTTACTTTTACGAATAGATCGTTGGGAATACTAGGAAATATAATTCACATACAGCCTTTGGCGAATGGATGAAATTACTAATTAAATTCCGTTATAACAGATATAGAGAGTATAAAGTATTAAGTATAAAATATATTTAAATTCCATATAAATTCATAGCGTGAAGATTTTCATAACATTTTTTTTTTTTGCAAGTAATAGTTGTTAATTATTGGCTCAAACGTTTCGGGTTCATGTTCTGGCTACAATACAAATGTATAAACATTTTTAAAAAAATTGCAACCAGCATAAGCCTTGAACCCTTGGAAGACGTACGTCCTATCCACTAGCCTAACTGCTACGTATATGATACGAGTATATTTTAATCGAAATTGGGGTAGGGTGGTGCAATGAATGATGAGACAACTCAATTATTGCAATTTCTAAGATAATAAAAAATTAAAGCGTAAATATATACAAGGGAAGTAAACTACATTATATTAATTTTGGTAAATTTGAGGTATCGATATAGTGTAGTATATCTTGCAACGCTCTTTCCAGTGATATACTAAATAATGTTCTAACTCAATTAATATATATTTATAACGAAAGAAAAATTACACTACGTTATAATATATTATATTATCCGAGAGAAGCAATACCAAAATGACTTTGAACAGCTAGAGTGAAAAAGTACCATTTTCGACATAGTGCAGTTTCCCTCCCAGGTACAGAAATATAGCAATAAGGATGATGCCACTATTAATTATCGTTAAGAGCCACCACATCTCTGGAATGATACAATTGTGTCATAAATGTAAATGACCATTTTTATTGTCATCTTATCTAAAAATTGCGTTTTTTTGGTTAATTAGTTTTCAAAATTCGCTCCGTATCCATGAATTATACCCATTATATAATAATAGTAAAAGGTTGATCGGGAATCCACGTAAATTAAAATGAACAGAGATTTTTTCAATACGGCGATAATTTTATGATATCAACATTCGTATTAACCAAGTTTGACAGCATTATACTGTTATTTTTTCTCTATATAATTTATTTATTTATTTATTTTCAGTCGCCATACAAAGCAGCAGTTGTCGAATATGCAGTAGACACAACAGCGTCAAATACTGACCAAATCAAAACCCTCCTCAAAAATGTTGACAATTACGTAAAAATCATTACTGGTGCAGACAATGAGGTAATAAAACAAATATATACAATATCTTTACGTCTGAATAAAAACTAAATATAAACGCAGATATCATGTTTTAAGCTTTCTTTTGATTTTAGATTTTAAGCTCTCTAGGAGTGAGTTTTTAAATTACTATTGCACAATTATGTGAACATTTTCCATTAATCTAGCTTTAGATTTTGAATTTTATGGAATGTATGCAATACTCTTAATTGCTGTATTATGTTTATTCGATGAATAAATAATATATACGTTTTTTTATTGCTTGGTGCTTTACGTACATATACGTATATACTTCTTCAAAGCAAATTTTGAGTAGATTCATTTGTGCGTCCATACCCTGGAGAGGTTAATATATATTTTTGTACATTTCATGTAAAAATGGATATTTTTTTCTTATTGTAGATTTTAAATGTAAAAACATCACTTATTTTTTTTCCATGTACATACAATCATTGATTTAAATTTAAGTTTTTTACACTGATAACTCCTAGTTTTCCCATGTGATCCTTTTTTGCTTTTTTTTCTTTTAAACATACAAGTATCTGCTATGAAACAAAGCATATTGTCAGCTTAGCGTAAGAAGTCACTAACTGGCATTTTTTTTTAAATTAAGTTACGTACTCAATTTGATGTCTTTTGTAATTTAATTTTCTTTTTTATTTGTTAAATAATTTAAAAACTTTACTAAAACAGTTTATTTTTAATTTTTAATCCTCCCTTATTTAGTTATCTCAGAATGAAGACAAAAAATATTTGAACGAATTTATCTCAGAAACAATATTTCTCAGTCAGTGACTTCATGCACTAAGCTGACGATATGGATCTTCACAATGTGAAGATTTTTTACGAGTAATTATTGTCAGTTATTAGCTGAACCAATTTGGTTCATGTCTTGATTTCAAATGCATATGGAAAATCTTGTGTAATTTTTTCCAGTTATATGATTTGAAACCTATACCCTAGACTCGTGAATTGGATGCGTTATCCACTCACCTACGATAGCGATAATGTGATCTTTTACTATTTTTGGAACACAATAATTTATATGATCGATAACGACATTCATAATCGTATGATCATTATAATGTAGAAAGTAAACAAAACAAATCTTTGAAATCTAATAAAAAAGTTGAATTGATAACGATTTACCTAAATATATTATTTTTCTATAGTTTCCCCACAGATATGGACATATTATATTCTCTAGCTGTTAATGGTTAGCTGGTGAGAAAATTGTTTATTTCCATGTATGTGTAACCAGGACTTGAAACTAATTCACAACTATTATTCTGTATAAAAGTACTGTTCAGAAAATCTTTATAGTGTGAAAATCCTATATGCTGCGCCTCAGAGCGGACATAGAAAAAATAATTTGATTTTATATATTTTTTTATTAGACATGTATTCAATGTTCCCAAATAATAACTTTTTTTTTTTTTTAATGTTCTTTGAGACATTACGTTTATGCAAGACTATCGTTATTAACATATTATTTCAAAGTGACTGCTTTTTGTTGTATTTTTGTTTTATTTTATTATTCATATCGAAATTGCGTATTAAAAATGTAAATATCAGATATTTGACATTCAATATTTGCTTTGTATTATTAAAATCGATAAGTGTCCATGTCAAAATCAAACAAATCACTATAAAGATATATTTTTTTATATATTTGATAGTTTGCCGACCGTCATTTATTTTAGTAATACACTAATAAGGTAAACATTTAAACCACTGGTATATATACCATTCTTTTCTATATCCTCGTTTTATTAATATGGATTAAACCAGTGTTTCTAAAAAATTTTGGTCCGCGACCTCCTTTTGAACTTAAAAAATTCAAAGGATCCCTCGATAAAAGGATATGTGTAGAAAAGCATCCCAGAACGGGAGAGTTAATTTAAATTCAGAATGAGTTAATTTCTTTTGTTTAATTGCATTGGGACACTCATAATTTTGATTAATAGCAGATTTATCTTTGGTACATCTTTCAACAAAATATTTTATGTATATGTTTCGACAATAACTTAACTAACTAACTTTATTAAACATGTTTTTAATTAAATTTAATGTAATGGGTGACCCTGCTTATTTTGACACAATACATTAAATCTGGATTTAATATCGGTTAGTGCAGGTTTCATAGCGGATTCTATGTTGCTGTCTGTGACACCCCAAATAGTTTTCGTGACCTCCACTTTGAAAATCGCTGGGTTAAACTACTTACTAAGAGGAAAACACAATATGCCTCAATTGTTTACATTGAATGCAGTGTCAGGTACGACAGCACTTGACAGTCTTTTGAGTTCGGCTAGAATTTATATTATACGAATATTATCTACAACTTGTAAAAAAAATAATGGCTAATACATTATGGTGTTCAGTTTTTAGATACAATCACTATACGAATAAATATGAACAGTTTTTATAGATATCTACGCAAAAACAAATAAGCAATCGCAAAGGTTTATTTGTAAAAAATGCCGCAATGTCTTGAAGAAATAGTGTATTTAAAAAAATCTTCTTAGGAAAATATAATGCACGGTTTTTTATATCAGAAAAATATCATTGTGCTGCCGATTTGCGTACGTTGACTGTTAAAAACAATTTAATATTGTATGAGTACATTATCTCCTCGGTAAATAACTTCAATATTGTTACTCATACATTTTATGTTGTTTTATTATCGCTAAAGTTACTTATTACTTATAAAACAATATTTTAAATTGGAAAAATTCTCAAGAAAACAATATAATCTGGAATTTTAGTGTTTTTTTTTATTATGGCCAAATAATACTCGTCTTTATTACGACGTACTGCCTACAATCAATGGCGTTGTTAGAAATTTTGGGCATGCATTTTAAAAGATTATTTAGATATCATCATGGAACACAGCTATACAGGTTATACACGATATTCAGGTTTTGAGGACCCGCCACTACACGCAACCACGATTATGAGCAATCGCCTTCCTGACACTTTCACGACATAAATGTTTTTTCCCTCACATATGATTTTAAACCTGTCCGTAGCGGAGCCACAAGGCACGGTATCACCATGGACCCTAAGTACGAAAACTAAGTAAAGAATATGAAATGAAAAACAGTTTCTCTTTCATCTAATCCTCTGTAGCATGCGGTGACCTGTGCACCCTATATACTGACGACTTAATCGATCCTCGAGGACGATGAATCAGTTTGAAAGTCTGTGCAAAAGTCCTGCCCATAAAACGCCGCAAATCTTGAAACAGCTTTAAAAATGTCTTTGATAGACACCATGGCCGCATGTTTTATTGGACAAAGATGTCTTATTCTAATCTGGTAATCGGTTTTTTACGTTTCACCACAAAACATCTCTATAGGAACGGGTCATCTGTGCAGATATAATATTAACCTTAATCTTCCGATTAATAAATAGTCCGTAAATCATTTGTTATTTGGTGTAAGCACCGTTGCTTTTGTGTTATTCAAAATAACCAGCTCATATCGTCAAAATGATGACCCACGCGTGTTCTTATGCCCCCCCCCCGCTGAACATGATAACAGTTTATTTACAATAAAAAAACTAATCAGTTATAACACAAATATGATAAGCGATTATTACATATATTAACTGTATTGTGTTATTTTATATTTTCAGGGTACGGATATAATAGTATTCCCCGAATCAACTCTCAATAGCCTGTTTCAAAATAACCGAAGTCAAATTCTTGAGCATGCATTGTACATCCCTAATCCAAGTGAAAACATTGTACCTTGTGATAACGATAAATATTCAAAGGTATGAAAAGAATTATTTATCGCTCTTACATATTTTGTTATTATTAACCAAGTGTTCCCAACCGCTAAATGGCAAAACAAAATTTGGTCGAACCCGATTAATATATATTAATCAGCAATGTGAGTGTCGCTCTACCAAAAAGCGGCGATATAAATCGACAAAAAAGAGCGACCTATTAAATTTGCGTGGAAAATAAAGAAAACATAACCCTCAATTTAAATGATTTTCCTTTAAAAAGATTTTTGATCATCATTCAGGACAATAAAACACCGATTTACTGATCATTACGCGCTTTAAGTTTGTGTTAACACTTTAAATACGGGAACGCCAATTGGCGTCATGACCGCGCCAACCGTTATTTACCGAGAACACTAATTGACATCATATGCGTCATGTCTACTTTGCGTACAAAAAAAATGATGTTCTAATTTCGGGTTCCAAATTTATTAGCAGATAGTAGTGTAGATATAGGTACCAAGTCATTGTTTCACATAATCACGCACGGTAATTAAAGTGTTAATATGCTTTGACTAAAAACCATTTAAAAACGTTTTTTGTGCCTCCTGTAAAGTTTGTTCTGTAAAGATTTTCTCTTTTACCTAAGCAGAGTCAAGATAGTTTTCACATACTTCTCAGATCATCTCTGATTAGTGAAAAATATTTTTAAATATATAGTTTGTAGAAAAGTCGGTTAAACCTAAGTAAATATTTCAACGTAATGGTCTTCCACCAAAGATTTGAGTTGGTTTGTTTGGGCATGATATCGCAGACCAAGCTGCCTATAGCTTGTAAGCAATGGTTTAGCGACCTCTGCTACAAAACGTTCAAGTGATAAACATTTATAACTGTGATCAACTATTATCTCGTTTTTAAACATACAAGTACGAGACCTTTTTAAAAAGTTGTTTACTTAAACTGAAAGGAGTGCCTATCTAAAAATATCAAATTCGATACGTTTGACCTGACAACATAATCAGAAAATATTAGTTAGCAACTCAATGGAATATATATATCGTGTTGCCATAGGAAACTATCGTGTTATCATCATTGAAGTATTTTTGCTGATATTAAATAATTTATTTTGACCCACAGGTGCTTCAAAAATTATCTTGCGCTGCGAAATCGTCTAAAATGTACGTTGTTATCAACATTTCTGAAAAGCACTTTTGCTCAAATGAAAATGACCAGAGACAATGTGCAAAAGATGGCCACAATTTGTACAATTCAAACGTTGTCTTTGATAGAACTGGGAGAGTTGTTTCAAGGTAAGAGTTAAAGAGAAACAAATTGATCTGAAGGGGCCGAAGAAAATATATATTTTTTTATTGAATAAGCAATTCCTTTTCCTGAAAAAAAACCGAGTTTTTGTTTATGGACGACCCCTCTGCATAATTTACAACATAGGGTTCCATTAATAAATAACGATAATATTTTTAACTTCGTTGCATAAGGCAAAATAAAAAATACAAAAATGATAATCTTGGCATTATTTGCATAATTTATGGTCTCCTAATGCCACTAAACTATACCTAAATACTCGTCCATAAACCATGTAACGTTTTTTTTACCCTTCCCCGTCACCATGTAACACTATGTAGATATTCAACTTGACCCTTCTCCCTTTCTTATTCTCAATGGTCAAGTAACTTTCCATATTAAATACAAATGAAATTCACGAGATTTCAAATAAAAAAGTGTTGCGTAACTATAAAAATTAACCTACCCTTCCCATTGTAATGCCATATAGATGTTTGTGGTCACTCCCCTCCCCCCCGCCCCCTCAAGAACTGTATGTGATTTATGGACGACTTCTAAACTATTTCTTTACAAATGCTTTCAGACGAAGGCTTCTAACTAGGTGAACTTAATAAAGAACCCAGTAGATGTTAACATCTCTGCAGCCTATTTTGTTATAAAGAATTTATAATATTCGAATCAAATTTAACACAATTTACTATTTATATAATTAAGTTAAAATATTATACGTCAATAGTATTAAACAGTCTTCACAGGATATTTATAATACTATAATTAGGATTTTTCTGTTATTATTATTTTATTGATAACTCTAAAACTATCTACTATTTTGGTGTTCATTTTTTTTCATTATTAATCAAACTTTACATAATATAGGTTATAGGTTTCCTTGATAGTCAGGGTGACATTATATGATGAAAACAAAAAATAATGTTTCTCTATGAAAAAACTGAAGTGCACATTTAATGCCTTTAGCAATCCTCAGATTAAAAGTAAAGATAATACTGATCTAAAATAAATATATTCCATATATTTTTATAGATACCGCAAGACAAATCTATTCGGTGAAATCCATTTCAATACAACAGCTGTACCAGAAGTTGAAACATTCTCCACAGATTTCGACGTTACATTTGGTCATCTAATATGTTTCGATCTAATGTTCAATACGCCATCTATGAGTTTGCTGAATGAAAAGGGCGTGAGAAACTTCATTGTTTCCATGATGTGGTTTTCAGAACTGCCATTTTTGACAGGTAATATATTTATTTTATCTTTTTACAACCATGATGATTTAAATTTTACAAAAGAACAAATGATCCACCATCTTGTCTTTTCTTTATTTAAGGATTTGTTAGAAAGAAGTCCTCGTAATTAAATAATTAAATGTGTACTGCTGTTAATTTTATTCTAACTACGGGTAACATCTTTGCACTCAGAACAAAAGAAATGACAAATTATTGAAGATTAAACACTTATTTCACCAGCATGTGGCAACACAATAATAAGTCATGAGTCAGATTAAAAATGCAATATTTCACAAAGATCACAAGGGGCTGATTTTTTTTCTTTTGTTTTAAAAAATAGTGGCACTAGGTACATATAATTATTTATTTATTGCTTTATCAGTTTTTTTTCTATATAAAACACAGTATAGGTATAGTATTTACAAATCATTTTTAACTTATTTCATACCAATCAAAAGCAAAATAATGCTTGTATGTTCAAGTATTCCCAAACAATTTAAAATATCGTGAGATGCCAGTGTTTCATTTTTTCTTGTTTTTTTTTTAAACAATATTTTACAAATAAAATTTTATTTAAAGAATGTATTTGTACACATTAGTTTTTATGTGAATATAATATAATATGTTAAAGGTGTATTGATTATTTTTTTAGCTATACAATATCAAGAGGCTTGGGCTTATGCAAATAATGTGAATCTGCTGGTGGCTGGTGCTAATAATCCAAGTTCTGGAAGCGGAGGGAGTGGAATATATGCTGGAAAGCATGGAGCTCGAGTGGCTTTCTACACTGGAAACTCACAAACAAAAGTTCTTAAATCCGTTCTTAATGGGGATGTTTCCTCAAGTGGTAGGTTATATTAAAATCTGTTTTCATTAATATTTGAATACCCCAAAACTGTCAAATATTTTTCCCATGACAAAATTTTACTTTCTATTTAGTAAATGAATCTAATCAAATGGAAGAAAGTGTTATGTAATGGCGCAGATAAAAAGTTTGGTCGTTTAATATACATACATTGCTTATTCAGAAAAATTATTTTACAAGTTTTTAATCTATATGATTCATTTTTGAATTCACTAATGCATAATAAATTATTATAATATTCCACAGTTTTATCTCTCTTGAATAAATCGGGCTTTCTTCAGTTAATACAACATCTGATACCATTTCAGATAATATCGACAATATGCTTATAGACATTAAAAGCATTAATCCAGAAAGAATGTCATTCTTCAGAGATAACATGGATGTCTATTCATGGAAGTTAATAAATTTATCAACAGAGACAGAAATATCAGAAAATATTTGCTACCATGACTTTTGCTGCAACATATTCGCCAGAATTTCAAAACAAAACAGTCAGTATTATTAAAGTATATGCCATGTGTAATATATATATAAAAAAATGTATTTATAACATGATTTTATCCAACATTCATTTATAAATATACATTTATTTTCAAAAGAGTGATGTTTCTACAAATATACTCGTATTTGTATGATGTTATATTGGGAATGTTTCAGTTTAAAAGTTTGTAACATTCATATGAAAAGAAATATATTAAAAAAACTAAAAAAAACAATTCGCATATGGTATTTTTCCTTATGAGATGTAATGCTATGTTTTTAATTACATGTCATAGATGTATCTAGTAACAAATTTTATTATAATTACTTTTTTTGTCACATCTCACTCAAAAATACTCTTTTGCTGCTATGTACAAGTATGTTTGTTTTTAATCTTTTCTTTGCCAGGCATGTCACAACCCGGCAAGCAGTGATTTTTTAAGTAAAATTAGGAACTTAATATTTATTTTAAAAGAATATCAAATGTTTCTTTGTCGTGACTTTGTTTTCAATGATCACATTATAGTCATATCTCTGCGTTTTCATACATGAATTCATCCAAAATATTCAAATGTGTCTAGCAAACTACGTTTTAAGTTGTGCGAGTTAACTTGCTTCTGGCACATAATCGGTTAAATATTGACGGACCCAAATTAAATATTGTTTGTCATAAAATATGTCTTTACACCATAGAGACACATTTAAAACCTGTCAAGATATCGTCACTGTATATATATATGCATATACTCCACTTTTCAACAGAAATAATGATCAAGAGTTACTAAAAACTATTTACCTAATACATGTTCTACAGATGTCTCCAATTACAAAGACAAATATTACATGGCTGTTGCATTTGATGGTGTTCGTTCTTTTGATGGTATGGCGACTGGGGGAGTACAAACATGTGGAGTGATCGCCTGCTCAGGAGACACTATTTCCACTTGCGGAAAACGGTAACATAACTTTTTATATTATCTTAAACATATCTATTTCATCACAAATGAAATACATATGTCGAAATAATACCATGATAATAAGACCACAGAAATTATTTTCTTTCTTTCTCTGTTGATAAAAAGAGGACAAACAAGACCATAAAGATTCAGTATAAAAATAAAACTTATAAGACCTCCATATTATCACACCAAAACCTAAAAATAAAATGAAATACTTTATGTATTCATATTCAAGCTCGAAAGATTCTATGGAATGAATTTCTGTAATTTAAAAATGGTCATGCAGGTACAAAGATTTTTTTTGTTCACAAATGAAATTTTCTTATTTATTATGTTAATTCATTTAATTTACAGAATGATAACTGTTGAAAATAACGGAGTCGCTTTTGAAGAATTGATTGTAACTGGAAATTTCAGAAGCGAAAACACATCACAGTTTCCAGTTACACTTCAAAATAACTTAATACCTCTCCGAGCAGATAACTACATATATTTGAAGAAAACTAATCATGGCATTTCGAATATAAAATTACACCTAACAAAACAAACGAGTACACTTTTAACATTTGCCGTGTTTGGAAGAGATTTTGAAAAAGATGGAATGCCAATATCGACTTTAAATATAAAAGAAAAGAACACTGAAGACGATTTTGTATATTTATTGAAAATACAAAATTCAACGCAAAATTTACATATTGACGATGCTACAAATGTAAATGGAAACAATATGATTGATGACAATGAACAAACTTATTGGGAGTATTTTTCTATTAGATTACAAGTTTGTTTATTTGTCATTGCACTTTACTTTTTAGAAATGATGTAACTTTATTATCTTTTGCTTAACATTATAATTGTATGCATAGGCATATTTGTTGAATCAAAAATATGCTATTATTATCATCAAAAACACAATTTGACAACATAAGCTTTGTATAATGTTTATTCTTATATTAAATGACTACAAAATGAATATAAAAATCGTATTTAAAAAAAAAGTAATTTAGTAAATGCTTTGAGTGGAACTGAATATTTCTTGATATCAATTAAACCATTGAAATGGTAGACCACTGACTATGTTTGTTATGTCTGTTAAAACCACTTTACAGACACAGACAGTTTAAGATCATATATCCATGAAATAGCCTGAAACATTAAATAAATATTTTAGGTGGCATAAAACATTAAAGCCATTATCATTACTGCACGCAAACATCACAATGTGTGTGTTTTACTGTATTATTCGATTGCTGCATGTACGGTAGCATGACCTCACGTTTACATTTTGACACCTACGTAAATTATTGTAACTTCATAATGACCTTTTTCACTTTCTTTCATTTTTTGGATCTGTAATACGTATTATTAATGATGCCATTTACAGAATTTTAAAATTAGTATTATAAGTGTGATTTGAAAGCATCGCATATTATTATAGCTCACAGTTTCCCAAAGTGGTCAACATGGGCCCCCAGGAATCGATTTCAACTTGCTGGGGGTTAGTGTTAACAAGAAAAAAAATTAGAGGACCGCGAGATTCAAAAGGTGGCACACGCGAGTGAATCTCGTGGACCCCCAAAATTTAATATTCGGCAGGCAGGGGGGAAAAAATCGGCAAGTGGTCTACAGGCCAAAAAAGATTGGGAACCTCTATTGTATCTAAGCTTATATCAACCTTTATCTCTTTAAACCACTCTTCTGTGAAGGTCTGATTTTGATGGGTGTCGATTTGTTAAATGTTTAAACAATATTAGATTTTCAACTTTCAATTCATTACAAATGTTTAATTTATCCCACTTTAATAAGAAATACTTGAATGTTAATTATTCTAAATTCTCTATTTCATTAGAAAATTAGTTCCAGGTACAAAAGTTTGATATTGTTTTTTTTTAAGTTTTAACGATTACCAAATTCAATGGCTGTAATTTGAAATATAAATGTTTTGAAAATGAATGACTTAACCATAAATATATTATACAATAGTAATAATTGTCACATGTGATGATTTCGTAGAAATTTGTAGCGATGAACGTTCCGAATTATGTGTGTGGTTTTGATCTATAGCCTAATGGATTTAACAAATTGTCAACTATTGCCAGTAAAAAATCTACAGGCAATCCATGCAGTGGAATTTCGTCTTTGATTGATGAATGAAATTGTTCATTATTTTTAATGACAATGAATAATTAATTACGTATGTAAAAAAAAAACTGTGATATAATTTAAGTGTTTTGTAATACAAGGTACTAATAATAAATGTTATTTAATTGTATAGATATTATTGGAAATAAAAGTTTTTCAAGTATTCAACTCAAAGTTTTTATATATTTTATCCAACATACTATTAACTCATGTATGGAAACTAAACAATTACAAAACTGAAATATTTCTATGTACAGAGAGTGCTCAAATGGGTGACTACTTCAGTCCGTGCCAAACATTCTCGGTTCCGAATGACAATAGCCTAGTGGCGCTGTTAAAAACAATCGGCCCTATTTGTAGATCAAATATTTCTCTAAAAAATCGAGAACCGCAGCAAACTGCATTATTAACAAGTCAGAATAAAACCGATTGTACCCATTGAAAAATTATGCAATAGGCTATAGCATTTTTTAATACATATTGAGTATATAGGTATTTAGGGCCAAGCATTATATAAGGCCCTCCTAGGTTGTAGTAAATTCGTTATGCACATCATGTATACACTTTTTAGACCCCTATCAAGCTGGGCTTTGAATCTTCGCTGTGAAGTAGCTAAGTTACTGTAATAATCCCCAATTGTATTTCGATAATAGGACATAGACAGCTTGGTTGAGCTAATAACTGACAATTATTACTCGTAAAAATAAATTGTCAAAGCAATCTCGAGTGCAATGATTGATTTAGTACCATATTAGCCCGGCCATAAAGCAATGTGATTGTTTAAAAAGGTGACACGTAAATAAGGAGTCGCCTCATATTCAAATCACAAACGTACGGAGTAACAATAAGATTCTGAAGACGATAATAACACTGAAGATGAGACTGATGCTGAGGATGCTATAGCCATATGTGAATCTGACTGATCTGATTAACTACTATAATTGAACTGTTTTTTTTCTTCTTTTCATGTTTAAACGTGTACTTTACTATTATCTGGATACTTTGTTTTAATAAATATTATATTATAATGGCGAGAGAAATGTTTCTTTGACAGTGCAGTATATGGTGTCCGTATACTCCAGCTAAGGAGCGTAACATGGGAAAAAAGACATAAAAGGCAATAAAGTCAACTATATGGCGGTAACCGCTTACCATTTGTTGAAGGAAATCATATTGATAAATGTTCACAGTAGTTTACAAAACTCATAGTAAAACCACTTGAAAAATTATATATAGAAATTAAATACACAAAAGTCAGTGAGTAAAATAATGAAAAAAATCGAGGAATTTCAAAAGCATTTATTTTCAATACAAATTGACACTCTGTGCAAACATACTCAATCAAATTTTGTCAAGCCAACGTTGATGATATACAAAAGCTTATTTATTTATTTTACTATCTGTACCCACCGATTAAAATTACTTTCCTTAATTACTTAGCCCACTTGCGAGTGTGTAAAAATGCCTCACTGAAGAATATCAATCTCCAATTACATACAAATTTAGGCAACACTCTTCGGTGGAAATTTAATTTCTATTCTAAAACATACAGTTCATACATAATATTAGAAGAAGAGGATGAATCAAATTCATATTATATAGTGGAAAATGCTCAACATATGTAACAGATTATTGAATCAATTTGGCAAAAGCTGTTACGACACGCGTGTACATTTTTAATTTCAGTGTTGTTCCTGAGAATTTTTACTTACTACATATTTGAGGAAAACATGACTAACTCTTTTGTAGTGTTCACCGTTGTGGAATTTTAAAACAAACAATAGGAAACTGCATTCCACGTTGACCTATAAAATGAGTTATACTATTTTAAACACTATTTTTTAGCAACAGCTAATGGCAAAGAATTCATCAAATGCTTCGTTAATTATGTGAAATACGAAAATAATCATGAATTAGATCAATAGATGATAAAATATCTTTCATTCATTTTGATTTTAAAAAAAAATCGTTGAAAATTATTACTAAGGGAATTTCTTTAGAAATCTATGTTCCTAACAGAAGCATAATACTGAAAAACATGCTCATGATTATAAAACAATACAATCTCTCCTCTAACACGGTACATATGATAGGCGGATATACCGAATTCAACATTTATTATCGAACAATAACATTTAGCTGATGGCATGAAATTAATGTTTTTTAGGATTTATGTGGGAAAATCTGCACTCGCTTTATTTGAAACAACATTTATCGCATTACTGTCCGTGATGGCTGCATAATAAACTAAATCAAACTGCAATTGATGTGCAAGGATACAATACCATTGAATTCTATAATATATTTAAAATTGTCTGAAAATGCAACACGTCAACGATGGTCACTTTAATTTTACCCTATGACATTTTTTATTATATTTATATTAATATTGTACATTTTTTAATAATACAAAAATTTAGTACGGCCGATATTTAACTTACCAACAAAAAAATCCTATAATAAAAATAAGCAAACTGAAAATTATTAGTTTCTGCGAGAGTCAAATAATTATAATTACGTGATTCTTAAAAATATTACATTGTGTTGAACATTTTTCACTGGATAATAATTACAAATATTTTGAATTTTCCATTATTTATCTATAACAAGACCTTTCGTCGGTGTCATCTGGGATACACGTTGAAAATATTATCTCAATGAAATCTTATACATATTTTAATTTCTAGAAGTAAAAATACATGTTTTTGGCCCAGCGTAAAAGAAACAGGCGATATTTCGATATTCGTATAATATCATATTTTATGACAAATTCTCTACAAACAAAATTACGGATAATCAACAAAAAAAATGAACTCAAGCACCCGGAAATAATAATTAATGCAAATATTTACAAGTAACATTAGATTATTACAACTATAACATTTATTCGATATAAGAAGTCATAAGCACGCAAAAAATATGCAAATCTGTATTGCAAAATAAATAAAATATAATTCATTTAATAAAAAAAAACACTCTTCAATAATTTACAAGTTGCCAACGTGGAGAAATAAATGTTCATATCGAAACTATAACTCAAATTATCAACTCATTGGAACAGAACTATTTAAATACGATTGTAGGAGTATTTTGAAATATATTTTTTTAAATGTTACACTCCAAAACAGTTCAATACACAAACAGTAATGAAGATATGCTACAAAATTTAAACCACAATTCACTGTACACGAATGCAAGCACAAGTGATCTATCAATCTGCATAATTTGTAAAATTGTAGGCTTTTTTTTACTTCTGTAAGAACCTCTTTGAGATGTGACTATTTTGACCTGTGTTTCAAAACATGGAGTAAAAAAAACTCGTGTTTCACAACGGTTTTAAATAATTGGTCTCTAGCCATTCGCTTAAGAGATTAGGCGTATACCAATGAACCGAACGCTTTTGAAGACGAGTCAATTTTAGTCAACGAAGGATCTGGGCCAGCGGTGTACGATTAGGAATGATATCCGGATCCAGATAGGCAACAAAACCGAAACTAAATAAATAATAAAAAGTAGTCGTTAAACCGATATTTAATAAAGATACCGTGTAATATTAGTTATTAACTGTTTGCAGTCAATGTTCATATCAGATCAGGTGATAAAACCTGACAATCGACTCTCAGAACAATCATTTAGAAATTGTTATAGAATTGTTATTTGATCTGTCGTACGATTGTTTATGTACAAAAATAATTTAATTTCCACACCCAAATATTTATTCCAGGTAGAATAACACTCATTAAAAAATATTTTTTGATACAATCAATAGATATATCGTCAGTGTACTGGCAAAATGCAAGTCAAAAAAAAATTACAGTTATGACTCAATAATGCAGTTTGGTAGATTTTTGCACGCTCTATCATCTGATAAAACAAGCTTAGCCATATTCCTTGTAGTTTTTCAGTAATATTAAAATCGATATTGAATAATTTATTACTGGCAAAATACATTAAATCAACAAAGGACTATCTGGCTGAACAGATGAAGTGTTTCTAGGTATATTCCGATTCTGGAAAAAACATCAACGGGACCCAATAGTCCTAGTTGTCCTAAAGTATTATCATTAAATGTACGTAAGAGATTCACTTTTTCACTTTAAAAATCAATTTTCTCAAGTTTTTGACTTAACACATTCAGTATAACGACGATATATAATATTTAACCGTTTCAGGTCATATGTCGAATCTCATTGATATCAATTTTACTTATGTCAACATTTTTTTTTTATTCGGTTTTGTTAGAATAGTATTCCGAGAAGAAGATTGAATGTTTTTATAAACATTGGAATCTGTATCTGTCTACCTGGAAGGTATACAAAAGGGTCCGTTTTGATGGACCTGGTAAGAGAAAAAAAAATTGGACCGGAAAGGGTTAATGTAGATTTCATATCATCCTAAAACATTTAGGAAATATCAATGGAGATTTTATTTTGGAACACACTGAATCATTAAAATATAACATCTACACCTGGTGTTATCTTTTCTGATTAAACTATTGAAATCAAAGCACATCTAGCGTGGTGTTTTTAATTATGAATACAAAAGGGTTCACTTTTAGTGTGTTACCCCAGAATATTATTATAAACACTTAAATTTGCACCAGATTCCGACGTCCAAAAGAATCGGGCTCGAAAATTATTATTTCGATACACCTAACACACATAATGCTACAAAGTAATCGTGAAAAGCATTTATCTAAATCAGATTACAGTAATTAATCGAACCCTGGCAGCCATACTGCTTTAAAAAAAAAACAATCACTTTAATTTTTATTAAATTTCCCCTAAAATATTCTCCACATTTTCAAACCAAAAACAATTATAACTACAATTAAAATTTCATACATTTTTTTAAAAATAATAAATAATTATGAAGTTACGACATATTGCTTCGGCATCCGCATAATAGTACACATAAGCATAAAAATGAAATACCAGATAAGCAAACAGAGGCGACATGTTTGCCGATACTTCTGTTTTATAAGATTTGACAGCTAGCCATTCTTTCAACCCCTCTCATATCAGTAAATCTGTAATCCGTGTGCTAATTAAAAAAAATATAGCACACAAGCATTCAATCCATTAGGCCTACATCAGTATTTCTAACGCGTGGATATCGCTGGCTGATGGACTCGAATACAATTTTTTAATTCACACGTGGCGTATTTATCTAGTTCAAGACTGTGCAAGTGTTATCAGATTTTTTCATTTCAGTGAGCATCGACAAACGACCTTAAAGAATTCTGTCAGCATAATTGAATACACTCTCCGGAACACTCTCGTCAACCATATAAATGTAATGTTGCCAGTAAAACGTTGCAGCCTAATATTCTGTATTTATATAACGTTGTTAGAATTAGGTGCATTTTAAAAATATGTCGTGCACGATGATAGCATTACAATTGAGGGGCATATTATTTTAATAGTAAAAATCTGTACAGAATTACGCTACTCCCCACGAGCAACTCATCTATTGATGAAAAAATCTAACAGAATTTGGGGAAAATATTTTCAAATATTATTGATAAAAGAGAAAATACTGTTTATACGACAGAGTGAAATGTATTCATTATCAAGAGTACTGTGTGAAGTTAGAATCTCAAAATAAATACAGCCAAATAATGACAATTCTGCCCGACGCAAAGTGACAGAAGTAAATTATCACGATCATAACAAGTTTCAGTGGCGTGCCTTTGTAAATTTTCATCGAGGATTTTATAATTATTTTGTCATTGGCAATTTTCACAAACAAGACTCCAAATTCTTATTGTCAGTGATGATGATTCGGTTACTTAATTTGGTTAATTGCTGCAGGAAAATGAACCTTAACAAATTCCACAAGGACCGCAAAATTTTTGTCATGTCCGAGGATGACGGTCTCAAAAAACTGAATGTTCTCTCTATGAGACTTTAAGACACCAAATTAGAGTAAATCTATTACGTATTTCCTTTTCTTTTATTTTCGAATAACTCAGTTCTTTATCCCGAGGTTTCTGTCATAGACAACCATGATAATGACGAATATTGATGGTTTTGAACACAAGCAGGACATAATTATTTTTTTATCACCGTAATAATGAAGTGTGCAGTGACTAAATGCTAGTCAAATATTAAAACTGTCGATAGCTTGTATATTTTCTTTACTACTGTGGTCAATTAGCCAAAAGCGATCTCCCATTTAAACATTTGTATAATTGTACTTGTTCAACCAAAACTATAAATATAAACAGTTATCATAACAATAACCTCTCCAGAGTGAGTTTTTAATCACTGTTATACAAGTGAAAGTTTTTCATTACTTTAGCTTCAAATTTCAAATTTTATTAAATGTATTCAATACCAGTTGTAAAATATTTATTCGATACATAAATAATACATACAAATATTTTATTGCTCGACGCTTGACATACATATACATATCTATACTTCTTCAAAACGAATTTCGAGCATACGCAAACGCGGATCCATACTCCTGGACAAGTTGACACTTATAATTTTATTTGTATAATTTAATTGAATGAATCACACAATGAATAAATCAATAACCACTTTAAAAACAAACAAAATGATAATGGCAAAGCAGAATACATTCATTTAGTGGAGCTATTAATTAATGTGTCACAATTTCAACACAATTCTCCATCAAATTAATCAATTTCAATGTTTTCTATTGTGTCACATAAACAACAAGTCATCACAGAGTTATATTTGCTTGGCCAAAACCAATGTACGTAGTCATATACAGCTAATGAATCCTGTTATGAAGGATATGTCACATCTCATTCCGTACAAACTGGTTTTTCAATGAGTTTATAATATTTGAACGATCTTTAATATTATAATATGAAAGAATTGCGTGTTTTTATA
>JAPMAE010000974.1:5540-15840 GCA_036584705.1 Rhyacophila sp. 25_7 | reverse complement strand
ATCTAGGTTAAACTACTCGTATATACCGTTACCATTTTCCAAAACCACTGAATGAAAAGGGTTACTTCGTATGAAAATTCTCATAAAGAACCTGCTACAAAATCTACATTTTAGCGTCAGACAGGATAAATAGATGAATTTTAGATGACGCCAAACCTTTACACTCGCATGATTGATTGATGGCATTTTCGGTATTTAAATATTCTCAGGTATAATTCGTTTTTAATACTACATGAGCCTAGTTTACGATATTTTTGAATATAAATAAAAAGGGTGCGTAGTGAAGTCATTAAATATTAAATAGATAATTTAATGTCGTGTTATTTTTTATATAAAAATATATGTTAACATTTTTAATTGTGTACTTAAAGTAGAATGTCGCGTATATGCAAATACTTAAAAAAAATATATTGCACTATATGGAAGACAAAATTTAAGGTGAAATATTATCATTATTTCTTTTATGTTTTACGTAGATTTTATATTTTTTATATTCAAATAAATAAAAAACTTTAAATCACCAGTTATAGTAACATGGGTGCATCGATCATTATGAGAGAAAAAAAAATTGCTCACATTAGAAAATCAATGATCAAGTTGATTTCTTTATTATTTTTTTTGTATATAACAAATCATAAGATAGTATATTATAGCGTATTGAATGTTGCAATCATGTTGAATTAACATGTAAATTACTTCGTTTCCTGTAATTGTACAATAAATATATTAAATTAACAAAGACAGTAATTTATGTTGACACTTTAATCTATTTTTTTTCTTTAATATAAATTTAAATAGACCGTTCCAAAACGAAGCATATGAACCTTCACAATCTGAATATTTTTTTGACAGTTTCTTTACGAGTAATAATTATTGTTTATTAACAGTTTAAGAAATTTGATAAATGTACTGGTTTCGAATTCAAATAAAAAAAAACATGTGTAATTTTGCTAGCTACGCGATTTGCACCATAAACTCTTGGCTCGCAAGTCGGGTGCATTATTCTCTCACATATTAAGGTGACCAAATCTATATTACCAAATAGAATGTAATACCAAAGCATATTTAAAAATAAAATCCAATTTATAATTTGGTGTTATGCATATTGCTATCTTCGTACAGGCAATATATTTCATGATAATTTGATAGTCTACAATTCGTAAAAATTAGAAATACTTTTTAATGTGATATATTATATCTGTGTGTGTTACTATAGACGCATTTTAAAACTTACAGATATCTAATTTTGATATTTTCTACGCAGAATAGTTAATATAATAGATACAATAAAAAAAAATTAAAAAAACAATAAAAAACATTTTGAATAAAGAAATACGGTTGCAGTTTAAATGTAAAGAAGAGTACAATATATTACAAGATAAAAAATTTCAGTACTCCTAAAGCAATACAAGAATAAAAATATGTCATAATACTTGTAAACCATAAGTTTTATCTGGAGAGAAAATTGCTACACCAAAATATATATTCTAGAGAGATATTATTATGTCCCCGATCTCAAACAACATTATACTCTACAATACTGCCAGATATAAGTTTTCTGTATGCCAGCGTACCTCATTTTTACTCAAAATATTTTTATTATATAAAATAAAATTAATCAGTAATATATTTAGAAAAATAAATATGTTTTTTGAATATAAATTTTATCTACATATAAAAAATAAGCAATTACTTCACAAATAAAAATTTAAAAAACTACAATTCGACAAATGTGAGCGTAGAACAGTTAAAACTCACTTTAAGACAATGGAACAAATAATAGTTGAATTAGTACAATTTAATATAATACATAAGAAATCACCCAATATCACTAAATTGAGAAGATTGTATAATTAGTAAGAATGATTTTATGGGAATATATATATATATATATAAGTTACAATAATGTATAAAATTAGCAAAAGAAACATCCACCCTAGTTGCGAAACGATATTTAAAATTTATGCTACGAGTACATGAAAATAATTTTGCCATAACTATTATTTTCAATGAATATGGTCTTAAATAATATTTTTCAGTATATACAAATAATGATTTTTTATGTTTATTTATATTTATGTACAAATGACGTAACTACTTACTGATACAATATTTCAAAACGTTTTTCTTTGTTTTGATACAAAGTAGTATATTATTCAGCTTTTATTTTGATGATATCCTATTTCATTTCACAGACTATGTGAGCTTTGCTTGCAAATATTCACTTTGGCATAGCTTAATAATATGTTGAAATAGAATACTCCGAGTTTGTATCAAAGTGAAAAGTTTGAAAGCCGTGCTTTAAGCTCAAATAACGGGATACTCATTTTTGTTGGAGAATACAGATGTCACGAACCGCGTGTGGAAATTTCCATATGGTCCGATATCACCTCCGTGAAAAACGTAGGTATTCGCAAAAATGTATGTATTTAAGTATATCACCTGGTAACATTGTTGAGAAAAGCTTTATAAGAATGTTCAAAATATGTTGCACATATTTCAATGAAAACTTATATATAGTACTATTTCACTTTCAGTAGAATACGAGTTCAAATTTACGTATGAAATTAATATTCCATTTCAGTTATTTTATGTAAGATGTTTAGAATTCGTATAGCTCCTTTTATTGTTTAAAAAAACCATGTTACGCAGAATAATTAGTATTATCAACGAATATTTATTATGCTGTGCATTTATTATAATATCATACTTAATTTCATTCGATGTACGAAATTTAATGTTTTCAATATTATAAAATAATCAGAATCAATATTTTCTTAACAACGTTTTCACGCTAATTTCCTTGATTAACAAAATATTTTAATTTAGAAGATTTACTAGTATAGATATTTTTAAAACTATCAAAATATTGATTTTTAATTAATAATTATACATTTAAATATTTTAATAATGAATGTGTTATTACAAATTATTGCTTTAATTTTGTTGCATTATTTGCGGTAAACTCGTATGGACAACAAAAATAATAGATTTAAGTATCTTTTTAAAATATATTTTCATTGTAATTGTAAGACAGCTAATTATTAAATTATCAGAAGTCTTAATATTGTAATATGATAATAGATAAAAAAAATTGGCGTCGATATTTAATATAGTATAACCTATTACATCTTGCGATAATGGAATTTATAGTTTTTTAATTAACTTTATTTTTATGATTTATATACAGTGTTAAAAATTATTATTATTGTTTAAAAATTTCTTCTCTTTGAAGAAATCAAATATACTATTTTATCTGTTAAATAATGCAATATAAAAATAATTGTCCCATTTTTATTTAAAATGTTACACCTAAATGCTTGCCGTCGGAAAAATTTTTATATTTCAAAGAAACCTTATATCATATTTTTTTTTAGTTTAGTAAAATATAGTATTGGAAGAAGTTTGTTATCCCGAAAAATAAAACAAATTAAGTTACTAGTTAAAAAATATAATAAAATGATTTATTAAAAAAGTTAAATTTTATTAGTTAAAATTGATAAGTATAATTTGTATTAAAACTATAGGATTATTAGATCAACTTAATTAACTTATAGATTATTAGATAACACAATACGGGAAATAATTAATAGTAGATAGATGGCGCTGTAATAAATAATAAATAAATAGAAGTTTTATCCTCATAACACCGATCAAATGCTTTATAACATCAACATTCAGCTATCATACGATAGATCAATCATTTATCACGCGAGTTATAAGAAAGTGATATATAGAGACGCTGTCTAATTTGGAACGTAATTAATTTCTAATATATTGTATTAGAATTATCCAAAAACATCATTCAATATCGTTTATTATTAAGTACTTATGATACAATACATTTTCATATATAAGACTTTTTTTAAATATTAAACCATTTAAAATAATATAAAAATAACACAGAATGTATGAAATATACAGTCAATCTTTTACGCAATGAATTTTTTTAAAGTGTAACTGTTAACTCAATTAATGATAAAACAATACTAGATATAAAGTTGGGCAAAACAAAAGGTTCATTAATTTGCGCATTCTTATTTGTAAAAAATATGTTTGTATTAAGTACGTTTATCATTAATTTCATTATAAAAAAACATACATTTTTTAAAAAAAAAAAAGTTGAAAAAATACATGATAAATTTGTTTACAATTGTATATTTACGAGTACATATATATATATATAAAGTTTTATTACTCATTATTTAACTTTATTAAAAATAAAAGCGTAATTAATTTTATCTACTGTCGATCTTTCATGGAAGCGGTTTATTAAATCTTCTTATCATCTGTTTAATAATAATATATACGTGGACAAAAATACAATTTAATCTAATGAAACGAATGTAATTTGTGATATAACAAATAAGGCTCACAGCATAATGGAATTTAAATTTATTTCGTAAGTTGACATCAAAAGTAAATAAAGGCCTTTTCGTGAAAAAATGTTTATTATATACACTTGTTAATATATTGTATAATAAAGCACCAGAAACTTATATAATATAGAGCTGTCTATTTTTTATAAATGACATTACTCTTATGAACCTTGGTATATAAGAACAGAGAGCTTATTTATGTGGAAGCTTTATTTCTATCCCTGTTTTTATGATTATACGATTTCTTTGTTTCGTGACCGCTGTGATAGATGTTTGCCATTCAGTTGTCGGATTCGAAATAGTGACAATTTTTTTTCTACACGTTTAGTTATAACTTATTCTTCGGGTAGTCCAAAATATTTTCACTTTTATGATTTCTCCTATACTAGTTGCAAAATTTATATTCTATTCTGTGCGCAACATGTTCTGATTTAGTTTTGCTATTCAAGTCACGCGCCTTCTACGCTTACTACAGTGACAGTATGTAGGTTGAAACTTTGGAGAGGAATTTAACTATCTATCACCAAGACTTGTTTGCAATTAAATGCTTTCCGGCAGAGAAACTTTCGAAAGCTCGATTGATAGAGGATGGTGAAATTTGAATCTCTTGCGTGACCTTCTCACCTTTATAAAGCTATTGTATAAAATGAAGTGTACAAATCTACGTACCGGTTTGTGCTTGTTAACCCTTTTTACGCTATACTAAGCAATACTCTGATAAATTTTACTCTTGGTTCTTTATTCAAATAGCGATCATATACTATATTTTAGTTTACATGTGACATTATATTTTTATATTACATTATATTATAATCTCATTTGATTTTAGTTGAAAATGTGATATAAAGAAGAAAATACTGTATAATTTAAAACATTTTGTACACAAAATAAATATTTCTGAATACGAAAAGAGTTTTAAAATACTTCAAATAAACCAGTTATAGCATAATCATCAATTTGTTTATGGTATATCGCTTTCTTTTATTAGGACAATATTTACAAAAAACATAAATTGACCGTTTGCAGCAAATTTATACGTGAAAATCATTTAACATAAACAAGATTACTAATTATCTGACAAATATTTTAACCTGTTGGTCTACTCCTATCTATAAAAATCAATACGTGTTGTTTATATTTGATACGCTATAAATTCTACATACTGGTAATGTATTCCCTTTAAATCCATAATACAGTTTTTTTATATACTCGTATATTGTAGTTTATGATTTTTTTAAGACGAAACATTACTTCTATACTTATGCTTTCATGATACATACATGATTTCAACTATATATAATTTAGACATTCTCTATCAATTTAAATTACTTTTTGAATATATAATTTTTCAACTTCGTAAACTATTTCTAATAATATTACTACTGATCATTTTTCTGGAAATATAAAGTATTTGTACCGGACTGAACACGAATGTATAAAAAAAACAAAAATATTGAAAATATAATAAGTCTATAATATAAAATAATTCTTGATAATTCGAAAGATATTTTATTAAATATACAAATAAAATGACTCGTAAAGTGAATAATAAAATATATCAAACAAAAATTTTGTAAGATATTCTAAAGTAATTTGGTACTTACTTGTTCAACTTCCGAATACTGGCTTTCAGTGCACCAAAGTCTGGTCTGTCAGTAGGATCCTCTGCCCAGCATCTTCTCATCAGACCAGCAACTTGTTCGCTCTCGCATGCTTCATTCAAAATAAGAGGTCGTAGAGGTTCAAATTTTTGAGGTGCAACTCCAAAAGCTATAGTCTGTGAAAGTGGAGTCGTTATGCCAGGAACAGAATTGAACGAATTGGGTGTAACACCTGTCTTTACTGCGGCGATAATTTCTAAGAAAAAATAATAATAAAATATATTATTATAGGTATACAACAAACTTGCCAAAAAATATCAAAATTATGATATTTTTAAAACTATTTTGCATGTCGTAGTATCAAGATTGTTGTTATGATCAAAAATAACTTTTTAATTTTTTACTGCAATGATTAACTCACTATGTCTACTAAATAGTATACAAGAAATGAACTAACTGTTCACATAACTTGACACTGAAGTAAATTCCTAAGAAAATATATGTTATACGAGTAGTTAAGCTTATAGTAAAAACTATAAATACATTTTTCAGACTAAAGAATATATTGATAACATCTTATATTTGGGATAGTAAATAACTATTTTTTCATATTTGCTTCAAACCGGAGGGTTTTAGACTACATCAAAAAGGATAACATTATCTATAATAATATGATTTCTTCTATTTAAACGTAGTAGTTTGAAATTTATAAGCTCAACAATTTAAGTTTATGTCCAAATAAGAATAAAAATAAATAAACACAGCTACTAGATAGAACTCACGATCTATGTATTCACAATCGGATAATATTCCAACTAAATCAACGTGGGTAAACAGCATAATAAAAACTATTTATGTACCAAAATCAAATATTGTTTGAAAAAATTATGTGAACAATATTTATTGAATTCTAATAGTTAATAAAAAGTATTTTATTGAGTAAAGCTTATATACTATAAATCAATATTATAAGAAAAATGCAAAGTAATGGAAGTTTTAGGATTAAAATATTTTAATTGAATTAAATAAAGCACATGAATTAATCGAAAAAATCATTTTAACAAAATAAATATTTGAGTACACTGTAATAATTTCAGCGCGTGTTAAAATATTGTTCACATTTTTTAGTCAAGTAAGACATTTTTACAATTTTTCCTTAATTAAATATAATGGAGTGTCTTTTAGGATCCCATAAACTTCACCATAACGGTATTTGACCAGTATTTGGACAGAGACAAAACTTTTTATTTCACATTTCATATATTTCTATTATTATTTAGCAACTATTATAAATATTACATATTTGATTAATTTTCAAGTTTATTTATCCTTATTTTAAGTAAGCTTTATGAATAAAAATATGAAAAATGTACACAATAAACAATAAATGCTACGGAAAAATATTTTTCTTGAAATAAAATGATAAGACAAATTCAATACTAACCTTGGGGAGATAGCTGTTCTAATCCTAACCAATAAACCCCCTGTCTAGAGACGATCTCGTGAACGATTATTCCAAATGAATAAACATCTGCTTTCTGGCTACCTTCGATGGGAGGAGAATCCATTCTCAATAATTCTGGAGCGGTCCACAGTTTCCCTTAAGATAAATAAAACTCCATGAAATGAAAAACTTTTCCGTTATATTCCTATTAACTCTATGCAGGAACGAACGATAAAAGAACTTTTAAAAGCTTAAGAAAAATTAGTTAGAATAAAGGTTACCTATATTTAAACTGATATGTTTATATTGACTGACTTTCAAGTGAGAAGTAATTATTATTAACTCAAAGATGAAAAATTATTTGCAAATCACAAGCGCAGTACAAAAATGGTTAAAAATGTAAAACTAATAGTTCTTTTTTACTTTATAAAAATATTTTTAATATGTAATATATGTATGATTTAATTTAAAGTAATAGAAATATCTAAGTGATATGCATATATTATTTATTCATCCAAAATTTATTTAATGCTAGTTAATTAAAAAAAAAAAATTCCTATCATTATGATTGCTATAATGTAGATAGGATTTACTGAAATAAAAATATTAGCAAATGACTGTGATAGGCTAAAAATACTATTTAAGTTTTTTACGTCTCCAGTATGAGTGAGATTCTTTGTCCTCAGTTTCTTCAGCAGAATTTGTCCTTAACACGTGAAGTCCGAAGTCTGTGATCTTTAGCACAAAGCGACTATCAACAACGCAATTTGAAGACTTCAAAGCTCCGTGAGATTTTATTTCTGTCCCGTGGAGGTAGTGCATCCCCTATAACAATAAAATGAGTGATAAAACATAATTTATTAGAATTTACTTACTAAATTACTCGAATATAAGCTGTTAATTTAATTAAATTATTAAAATATATATTTAATTACATATAACGTAGAATCAATTATGGAAAAATACTTTTACGAAAAACTGTAATAATAATTCATACAGTTGTCATATATTATTGTTTCAAGGTAAATAATCAAATAATAAATATCAAGGTAAATAATAAATTTCAAATTATATATAAAAAATTATGTTTATTAAATTAAAAAAAAAAATACTGTGAGAAATATTATCATTTAAAACTTTTTATATTTCTGCATTCATAAATAGTTTTCGAAATAACAATTATACGATGTCTGTTTGTCTGTCAGTACAAATTTAATTTCTTTTTAACCTAAATATAAATTATTATTATTATTAATTTACAAATTCTACTAAGCTTTCGAACACTCATAACAATAAAACCATATAGACAAGTATTTTCTAATCTTCTACCAGACACAATGATATTCAAAGGTTAATATAAATTCGCACGTTTGGAATGTATGCTAAGGATATTCTTTTATCTTTGAATAAATATACGAAAACATTACCATAATTGTTTTATAATATCCGGAAACTTTTTTTTTGATTTTCTTCGACCGTAAATTCTATTGTAATATAGAAAATAAGCGTTTTGAAAATGGTTTTTTTTTTCTTAACTCATCTATCATTGTTTATATACTGACACATAGATTCATTCTTCTAATACAAAATAAAAAATATCGTCTTTTGATTCTTTTCATAAAAAAAACATATTTTAAGATACAAAATGTCTCAATCTGAGTATTTTTTTCAAACTGAAAAGTTGAACCAACTATAAACTGGAAATTGTCATTCTAATAACTGGCAAAACTAATATTCTAGATGTTCCATATTTTTTTATAAAATTATTGCCTATCAACAAAACCTACTTCTTCCTTTATTCACTGAAGCTGCGGATCATTAAACGATAGTTAAGATATTAAAACATTTTTGTTTATAATCATAACCAATGTATATTTTATCGAAATAATTAACATAAAGTTAAACACCACACCATTGTAATAAAATGTAGTATTTTATATAATAGATATATTGTTAAACTAACCGTTGTGATCATTACACTTATTTCAAATTTATAAGAAATATTATATTTTGCTTATTTATTATTTAACTGCGCAGTTAAATTGATAGTATAGTTTTTAAAATATTTTACCTGGATATATTCTAGAACTTTTGTTCATTTTGAAAGTTTACCGTACTCTTACGTTGACAAGTACATTATTTTTGCTTTATATAAATATAGCTATATATTTCGACAACTATCTAATAAAATCAAAATAAACTTTCCTATGAACTTAATATTTTTTTGTATTTTTTTCACTATTTTCTATAATTTTATTATCATATTATTTTTTTAAAAAGGACACTTTTGTACCTAAAAGGTAAGCAGCACTATGTCAATTTCAGACAAAATTGAGACGTTGACATAGTGTCGTATATCTTTTCAGCGATATACTTAATTATGTTGTAACCCTACTAGAAAAAAATATAACAAAAGGAATATTACGCTATGTTATAAACTATCCGAGGGAAGCAACATCAAAATGACTTTGAACAATCACAGTAAAGAAATACCATTTTTTACATATCATAGTTTCCTTCCTGGGTACAGACTTGTATAATGTACACTATGAACATTTAAATAACACATAATAAGAATATATAGTTTGTATAAACTTACCCGTGCAATATCATGCATAAGACTGACTTTAAACATCCAATCCAAGCTGAGTGCGTCGTTTTCTAAGAGGTCTTGCAGTGAACCTTTGGGGCAGTATTCCGTAAGCAGGCATGCATTAGGTGGCTCCAAACAAGCTCCGTAGAACCTCACCAAATGATCGTGCTGCAGGTCCTTCATTTTTTTAAGGTCAAACATGAGGGTGCGGTTCAGCTCGATTTGGGTTCTGTTGATTTTTTTTATTGCTACTTTGGCCCCTTTGAGGAAACCCCACTCAACG
>JAPMAE010000973.1:376-17896 GCA_036584705.1 Rhyacophila sp. 25_7 | reverse complement strand
ATCTTCATAATGTGAAGATTATTGACAATTTTTTACGAGTAATAATTATCATTTGAAAAATTTTGCAACCAGCACAAACCTTGAACCGATATGCATAAAAGAAAAGTTATAAATGAATATATATATTTTTCTTTTAACCATATTCACTTCGAAACGAAGTTTATGGATCTTCACAATAAAAATTATTTTGATAGATTTTTTAACGAGTAATAATTATCAATTATTAGCTCAACTAATTTGGTTCATATCCTTGTTTCAAATTACATACTAAACAAAAACTTGTACAATTTTTGTTAGCTATGGAATTTGAATCCTAGGCCCTCAGTCAATAAGTTAGATGCGCTATTCACTCACCTAGAAGGGCGATAAATTAGAGAGAATTATATTCATACCAAATAGTTCAAAATTTTAATAATCGATTACGTAGTAATACAATTGTCATTCATTTATTAAAAACATTTTTTTTCCATATAATTTTGACACCAAACCAGTTTGACATGAGCCGTTGTGTGTCGTGACATGAAATTATACAAATCAATTTATCATTAGAGTAATATTAAATTATAACAGTTATGTTAAAATATGTAGGTAGCTTGTACTGATTTTTTTAAAACAAATTTTTGTTTACATTTAGTGTTTTTTAAGAGCATATCAAATCTTAAATAAAAATATATTATCAAAAGTAATATTATATATGAAAACTTTTAACCTTTTCTGTGGCATTTAAGTGGGTTATGTGTTGACTATACAATAATGTACGCGTATTCGTCGTTGGATTCAGCAAACCGTGAAATAATAATAAAAAAATATACCACGCTTTTTCTTTAAACTAGTTAACGTGAGAGAAACGGGCTAATATGAAAAGAGAAAACATATTTTTCTTTTAGGGGAAAGTTTTTCGTTCATAAGTCGAGGTCAGTGGATAGAAAATCCGATTGTGAGAGTAGATTTTTACAAATGGGGCTGGATTTTTGAAAGTTGCGCCTCATTTTGAGTTGTTTTCTAGTCTCGAGCTTAACTTAAATAACTAGAAAATGCTTGATGTGAATTTTAAAGTGTTGTTTAGTCGGTCAACAATATGACTAGTTGATTAATATAAATAGACATTTTATAAACATAATTGAAAATAAATTAGTATTAATTGGCTGAATATAATAAAGTTTTTATTATTTAATTTGATAATATAGTACTCTTACGTTTTATGAAAAAAAACTGTAAAATACATAATTCATTCACTTTTATATAACGCATACATGTAAAATTATACACGATTGAAATTAGGTATTGTTAAAGGCAAAAAGGTGGCGCATATATCACAGTATATAAAGATACAATGTCTATAAATTTAAATTGTTTTGTTATAAAATTAGACAAATATGTTTTTAGTTTTTTGATTTTTTTATCAGAACATTAAAAAAAATAATGAGGAATAAATAATGTTGATACAAACTCTTTGTTACAAAAACATTTAGAAGTATTTGCTACGGTAAACCACAAGAACACTTTAAACTAATGAAAATGAAACTAAAAAATAAAAAGTAGACAAATAGCAAATGTACTGTGATGTAAAACAAATGTAAAATATATATAATATAATATTTAATTACTGACTGATTTAACAAACAATACCATGTTTTGTAAAAGTGTTGTTTATTTAATATGAATTTTTAAAACAAATAAAACAAACATAATTTTCATTCTAATTGTAAGAGTATATTAAAAATATAAAATAACAGACTAAAATATCAAAGTGGTTTACAGTCATCCATGACAGAAGTCCGGAAATTGCGATTTACCCTGCACTTTGATTTAAAACATAAAATTGAAGATGACAAAGCAAACTCACTTTCAGACGCAGTATTCGAAAATCCGGCCCCGGGTTGCTGATTTACTAGCCGGAAAAGAACCAAGGAATCCTGCGGCATTACGAAAATGTCGGATAAGTATCAAACTCACAATGAAATTTGTGCCACGGAGCTAGCGTTTATTCTTTCTCTCTAAGGATTTACCCATCAATTACTATCACTGTTCCATATTTTTGATCCCACTGACCTACTCAAAAGAAAATCTAATATCATTTACAAGGTATTACAATCAAAGAAATTATTATCGAATATCTGTAAAAGGTCTTTTTTATATAGCTCCATTTTTATTAGGATTATTTAAGATTATAATAAATTTATCGACATTTTAACATATTCATACACACATATTTATATTGTATTGATCTTAATCAAAAAAATATTTAATAAATACTTTTACTCAATTTGCTAAGTAGAGAATCGAAAATTGTCGATTGTTTTAAATACCGGTGCGTGCACATCACGAGAGATGGCATTTCATAAAGTGAGCTTGCTATCCGAATGGAACTTCCTAGAATAACTTTTGCCTGTCTATTTTTTCTCTTCTTTTAACCATATCTGCTCCAATATGAAGAATATAAAACTCCATAATATGAAAATTGTTTTTTGATGGTTTTTTTACGAGTAATAATTGCCAATTATTATCTCAACCATTTAGGGGTTGTGTTCTGGCTACAATACAAATGATTAAACATTTGAAAAAAAATGTAACTAGCACGAGCCTTAAACTCGTGCCCACGCTTGCTAAGCGTGCGCGCTATCCATAAACCTAACGAAAGCAACAATTTATACTTAGTCTAAACCAAATGCCGTATATTTATTGCTTGAATATATGCTGACGGTGATGATCTGTGGTGGTAAATCGTGGCCCCTTATATTGTCTAAAAATAATCGCTTACTTAGCTTCAAACTACAAGAGTATGATAGTATAACTTTATACGTAGAACAAACTAATAAAGTAATGGAACATACAGCCTTTTATCACTTCTATTAGTGAATATGAAATGTTGACCGTAATTGTTACTAAAAAAATATCAATGTATTCATAAATCAAACTTGCATATGCTCTGTCATGAAGCGGAAATAGTAATTTACCTTTTTACGAGCGTATTCTCCCGTCATAATATGACAGCTGTGTGTAAAATATATGAATGAAAATAGAGTACCGGATGTGCACTTGCAAACAAAATATATGAGTAAATCGTGACAACAGCAAAAGCCTGCATCAACAATTTACTACCCTTAAATGTATAATATCATACTTTTATGAATTCGTGAAAAATAAGAAACGAAAATAAAAGCTCAGAGCAGGAATATAAATTTGTATATACAAGTTTCCGCCAAAAAACTCAAAAAGTCAAACTGCAATAAATATTTAACTATTTCTAATCACTTAAATTTTATAATTTAATTTATTTTTAATACGAGTTTGTAAGTCAAATTTTAACGTTAATTGAATTCATCAGTTTTTGTTTGTATCTAAACATATCGACCCTCTTTAAGTAAAAGATCGTAATCCTCAGGTTTTTAAGAGTGGTTTTATTTGAGAATAAGAATGTATACAACTAAATACATGTTCTGTCAAAAGAAAATAATCCAAAAATGCCAAATTATTATCGAAATTCAATATAAGATTTTGAAAAAAAAACGATTTACTAAGTTTATTTGGAAAGGAAAAAAGCATTTAACGTCAATTTTAATGATTTTTTTTAATAACTTTCTTAATTAACAGATCAGGAAAATAAACACCATTTTATTGGTCATTATGCATTTCAAATTTGTGTTAATGTGACTTTGACTAAAAATCATTAAAAACGTTTTTTGTGCCTCCTGTAATTTTTTTTCTTTGACAGTTACTCATTTTTATCTAAACACGATCAATATATATATATTTCAAAATCACAAATTAATTGTGTTAATAAATTATATTACCACGATTATATTGAAAACATAATTTTAAAACTTTCTAGTTTTTTCTTGTACAGTGGCTAAAGCCTTTTCATATTTAGTGTTCAACATTTTAAAATCACATTTTAACTCATGTTAAAACACGTATTTTTCCTTTGCCTTGCTTGATATATAAGCCGCATAAGTGTAGTAAAATAAAATATTTATAGCAAATGCTACCTCTTCTACTGCTTTCAATCATAATTGTGGATCTAATTTTTGACAACAGAAAAAAAACTAAGATTTATGATATGCACTAAGAATTACAGAATACAAAAATAGTAAAAAAATTGCATACTATCATCAAAAAAAATATTACTCGTAAAAAATTTAATACTGTAAAATTCATATAATTTTTTTTCTTTAGCCATGTCATGCCCTTCAACTGGAGCATATGAACATTACATGTTGCCTTCATACGTCTCTGTTGCTGGTCAGTATTTTTTCATCCTTCCATGTCATACCAGCCATCCGGTAACTTCAGTGAATATATCCCACAGATGGTATTTAAAGCTCTTTCGCGATGATGGGATCCTATTGCCTTAAAGAAGGAGGCGTGTCAAGTTGACAAACAATTCAGGCGTCCTCAATATGTCACCAAGCCAAGTATAATATTTCATCTTCGATTTAGTCGTGATGAAAGGCTGTATGATCTGTTACATTATCAGCTTATTTCACATAGTTTTATCACACTTTGAAAATTCACCACAAAGAGTTGGTTTCGAAGCTAAGTAAGTTCTAATTTTTAGAATTAGTACAGTGATATAATGATAATATATACTATATATTAGTATGGTCATATGAAAGCACTGTCAGTATTTAAGGGTTGAATAAATTGAAGCATTTAATTTTGACCTACGAGTATCACAGCTTTGTGCCACAATTGCGATGAACTGGTCTGGATATAATATCTCCCATAATGTCTACTTTTAGGTATTTAAAGCTTCAACATTTCATTATAAAATGTGCAATCTTTACATTTGTTTGTTTTCCTGACATAAAAAAAAAATTTTTTTTGTCTGAATTGATTTACTTTGTACTTTAATAAACTTAAAATAAAGTAATCGGTAATAAATAATAAGGGTGGCTTCCAACAACGGAGAGTAATAAATTGGTTTGTTTTCCTTCTGTAATAATTATTACTTCTAAGAAGATTAATAATATTTGCGCATAATTGAAAAGAATGCTATAGACAATCTCTGAAGTAAAATGATTTGATTATTTAAAATTTCTACTTTTCTCTTTCATCACTATTATATGAGGAGTTTGAAGTAGAATGTTGGTAATCCACACCTAAAAAGAATTATATTTTGTTCGATTTTTAGCATATTTATTAAGCATTTTACACTTTTTCATTCAAATTCATTTGTTTGAAAATTCCAGTGCCTAAAAAGTAATCTTTTATTATTCAGTATGTTTTTTAAATAGTTAAGAAACTTTCAACTGAGATTATTACAGAACTGTCTCACTGTAGTTTGCCAAGTTTTTACACCACACCCCTCATATGTGATGTTTATTTATTATAAACACAAAACGATATTATCACGCGTAATATTGTCATGATTATATAAAAACATGGGATGATGTAATCAATTGACCTGATAAATAATCGATTTCTTTATCTTGGAAGTTTCATGGAAACTTACCTTTATGAATATTTGTGATTTTTTACTGTATTTAATGAAATATAAAAAAGTAAATAAAACTATTTTATTATTTTAATTAATTGAAAGTGTTGTATAAAACACGGATATTTCACAAACAAAATCAACTAGTACTTCCAGTTTATTTTGAGTGCTTAAATGTAATTCGTTCCGTATTACAGCCAACGAATGGTTCTGTAATTGTACAAGTACATCCGTTTTCCACAAAGAGGAATAAAGTTTTCCTTGTCTGGTTAAGACAAAGGCGTTCATACCACTTGACACTTGGGAAACCCTCTCCTGTTAAAGATGACGTCTTATAATTTTTAATTAACGTGCGCAAATTAAAAGGCAGTGCAGGTATTTACAGAAGTTAAAAGCATTTCTCGCAAGGCTAGAGACACATATTAATTAAAAAATATGTAATAAAAAACATTTTAACGAAGTATATATAAATATTAATCTTTAAATATAAATTTAAGTATCTATATATTCGTGTAGAATTTATTTACATTTTGATTGATGTAACTGGGTTATAGTCGTACGTGTAAATCTCAAGAAATGGTTGCCGCCGTGTGAAACGATTTCGAGTTAATTAATAATGAGAAACGCTTGGAGACAACGACAGACTCATAGTAAGATTGCGCACGTTATAATATTGGTGATTAATTGTTATCTGACAAAGAAAAATTTTAATACATGATGTGCAATTTATCATTAAAAAAATAGGGAAATCTGAAAATTATTTTTGTTCCTGTTAAATAGTTAACATTCTTATAGTGCATTTTTTAATATGTAAATCTATACATATGAATATGAACTGCATACTATAATACCGATATATTTAGAGAATTAAGCTGGATGTAATAAAAAAAATGATTTTAATAAAACCGCATGAATGCTACGTATAAAATATGTGTTATAATATTATTGTAAAATTATATATATATATTATATGTATAATGTTATTAAAAACAATATGATGAATAAATAAGAAAAAGACATATTGGTATTCATAATTAAAATAATTAAAGACGACAAATAAATTTGCATACATATCAAAACTAAGAATTTTCAAAAAAATTGCCACTAAGGAAGACTCCGGTGAGGTTATTAGGAATAATATATGAGTATCTAACGCTATCAAAACAATTTTTGAAGAAACTTTACTATTTTTGGCTTCAAATCAATATTAACCATCAAAATGTTGATTTTAAATGTATATTGTCAGTGTAAAATTGTTAATAGAGGTATGCAAAAGATGAAAATATGATAAATGAATAAATATACTTTTTGTCATGTCTCGTATTTCTTCTAAGTACTATATCAAAGTAAAGTGCATAACGCATTGTAATGTTAGGCAGTGATGATGTTATTCATCATTTTAACAATATCGCTTTTATCTGGATATGCAAGCTTTCATCTTTTTAAAGAATAGATGTAACTTGCAACATGACAAAGAATCACATTTTGTCTTGTTGAAAACCTTCATCACTCAATTTTGTATGACAAATTGCATATGATTTTTTTAGCCTTTATCTTATATAAAAAAGTACACTTTGATACGAATGAGAGTGTTTTATACATAAAGTTTTTTATAATGCTTTTGGAATTATATTAAACTTTTTATGAGTTAAATCATATCATGTCATATTTGTCACCCTTGTAAGTGTATCCGACTTAAAATCCGAAGATTGTGGATTCAAATTATTTAGCTGGTAAATATTGTATTGTGTTTTTAAGTGCATTTTAAACCAAAGCATGGCTTTAATTATTTAAGTTTATAATTGTTAATGTAATTTTTATATTATAAACATCCATATTCTCCATTCCAAATTGGATTTGGTAAAGAACAATACAATGTAAAAGACATGCATGCCATGTAGTAAAGAAGTCATAAAAGATTGAAAGAATAGATACACGAAACTTATACAATATAAACATTTGTAATGTATACGATTTTATGCAAATTTATTTCTAAGAAATATCATTATAAAAAATAATTTGAACAATCATTTTAAAAACAGTTTATTTAGTAGATTTTTTTATGTCACACAAAGCTCACATTAACTATAAAAAAAATCACGATAAATTTGATTTAAAACATTTAAAAATAGTTTTTATAAGTTCATGCTAATATATGCAGAGGAAACATAGGTTATAAAGTCGTCAAGTGTCTTTTTTTAATAACTAAAGAATATATACAAATTTTATTCCAGCTCCAATCTGCTAAGACATGAAGTGTGATAACTCAGCAGAAGCATTGATGATTTCATAAAACCATTTTATTAATGTCTATCAATAAAGCTACTCATATGCAATACCGTATTCACGTTTCATTAAATGACTAAATTGTGTCCTTTTCCTTTTAGCTAAATGAATGAAAAAAAATAATGAACTTCAACTGATCGTATTTAAGTAACTCTTTGTTGGAAAAAATATTATAATAAAGTAATATTGATTTTTAACTATTTAAAATATTAAGACTAATTTGGTAGAAAGATCATTATTAATTTTGCTTATTGAATATGCAAGTCAAATATTGTATTTGCATATGTCTGTATCTGGGATGTACACTACGATATGTCATAATTTGACAAAATTGCGATATCAACATAGTGTAGTATATCTTGCAATGCTCGTTCCAGTGATATACTCATTTATATAGTAACCATACTAGAATAAAATATAAAAAAAGGAATATTACTCTATATTATATATTTTCTGAGGAAAGTAATACCAAAACGACTTTGAACAACCATAGTGAAAAAAGTTTAATTTTTAACATTGTGTCGTTTTCCTCCCAAGTATAGTTATATTACACAATAAAAATTATACTAAGTTAAACAATAAACTGATGTTTATTTTAAATAGTTGAAAAAAAATATAATATTTTATTTACTTGCCTTTCTGTTTCAAAATTTTAATATGCAGCACGTGTATTACATTAACTTATATTTTTATCGTTTTTTGTAAATTTTACCTCAATACTTAAGCATTAATTTATATTTATTACAAAATTGATAAATATTTCATCGATATGTCTTGGACATTATTACTAAAATATTTTTCAATAGTTATTTTAAATTGTTTACTAATATTTACAAAAAAAAAACTCAAAGAAACCATAATTCAATACGAAAATTTTTCTCTACTCGTATCTTATCACATATACAATTTTACAAATAAAAATTGTTTCCAGACATCGCATCAATGTGTGTAATACAATATAAATTTGTTATATATTAAACAATGCATGATCTTTTGTTTGATAATATTTCAAATTGTTTATGGTCATATTATAAATAAAGATATCTTACAATCTTTGTAAGATTAGGTTAATTAAAATTTTGATATCAAAATTAGGTTGTGAATTGCTTTTAGATAATACATACGTGTTGACTCTGTTTAGTCAAAAGGATTAAAGCCACAGTTTTTTGAAAAGGGCTTCTATTTGGAAATTTCAATGTACACAATTAAATACAAGTTGTTTCAAAAGAAATTTAGCCGAAGATGCCAAATTATTATCAAAATTCAGCTTTAGATTTTTGAAAAAGAACTATCCATTAAGTTTATGAGAAAAATGAAAAAGCATTAATCCTCAATTAGAATGATTTTCATTTATTAACTTTTTCAATTATCAAATCAAGAAAATAAAGGAGCAATTTATTGTTGATCATGCACTTCAAGTTTGCGTTGATGTCATTTTAACTAAAAATCATTAAAAAACGTTTTTGTACCTCTTATAAAATGTGTTCTGTGAGTATTAATACTCTTTGCCTAAATATAATTGATATGAAAACGTGATTGATTAACTATTAAAGTATTTATGAACAAAAATCGATTATATATTTAACTTTTTGAAAAAATTACTACAAATTTACTTGTAATTATTGTTGTTCAATGCATTACTTTACTACAATATTAATAAAATTGGATAAATTTCGAATTAAAAATTACTTTCAATAATATAAATATTATGAAGTATATAGTTGAAAAGTTTTATAGAATAATGCAAATTTTACATGCAAGAGTTTCAAGAAGTATCCGAAAAGGGAGTGAAAGCTTGCAGCGTTACGAGGATCGTGTTTATTATTCTAGACCAGGGAGTTTGCTCCCTCCAAGCGAAGGCTATTCGCCGTATTTTTTTCTTCTCTAGCAGTCTCTTGTTCCGTTTGAATATTTGATGCCGAGAACGACTCAGCGTAGTTCAGTCGGCTACTATACACACAAAGCGGATGGAAGATGAGAATGCTCCCAACGTATGAAAGTTGAGCTAATAAAACTTATATTTCTGGGATATTTATTTTTCCCGACTGGTTTTTTTTTCAAAGAATAGTACATACATCACAAGAAAACTATATTTACTTTACAGTATAAGTAATTTTTAGTAAATTTGAATTTAATAAATTAATAGCAAAATTTTTTTTAAGTCATGTCCGCTCCGAAACGAATCATACGGTTCTCCACAATTTGATGAGATTATTTATTAAGTTATTTTTGACAAGTAATAATCGTAAATTATTAGCGAAACCGTTTATGGTTTGTGTCCTGGCTACAATACAAATGAATAAACATTTGTGAAATTTGCGACCAGCACGAGCCTCGAACAATATATATATATATATATATAAGTACATATACATAATATATATACTTACACTTCTGCTAGTTTCAGATATTAAAAAGTTTTGCAATTGAACTTATGGTGTTGATAAATCGAGATATATGAACAACATTAAAAGAGAATTCAAAAACTATAATTCAAATATCTAGTTGTGACATTGATAATTATTACTCTAACTACTTAACCAAATACTAAAACCGTTAATGTTTTAAATATTTAATGCCGTGTAGCTTATAACAATGGTTTACGGTTGAACTTTGAATTGAAAATAATTCTCGAATTACGCTTTTTACGAGTTAAAATAACGCTCACGTTCCGCGACCTATGTAACGTCTACTTAGAAATGTACGCAAAATGTCAAGCGATGTTATTGCACTCACAAACGGCATAGGAAAAATACGTCATATGGGCATGACATAATGTAAAAAAATGATAAAAGACCTAAGGTGACTGAATACACAATACGGAGTATCATATATTCATTTTTAATTTAGATAATACAAGGAGAATAATGTACGAGTTTTCTATAAACTTTCTAAGAAAAGAAACGATAGAGAATTTTATCACATTATGCATTTAAAATATTATACAAATGCCTTTTGCTATGTAAATATTAATAAAAACAGTATAAGTTCAGTTGCTTATTGAATTAACATTTTCAGGAGTGTAGATGCGCATATGCGTTTGCTCTAGACTCGCTTTGAAGAAGTATAGATGTATATGCACGTCAAGTACCACGCAATAAAATACTTGTATATATGAGTCGTTGAGTTACAAAAAGTATTCCGGTAGCTTATTCAAGTTTTAAGTAAACCACGAAAAAGTGTTGCGACTTATTTTGATTTTTCAAACTTAGTTATGAAACAGATTGGTTTTTGCATGTGACCCGAATTTTCTAATGAAATAGAACACAATTTGAAACTCTCACCCGACTCATTATAGAGAATTTATGTTAATGAAAAAGATAGCATTCATATGTCATTTTTATTAAAAAATCGTCCAGAATTCTTTTAGCAACTCGACGATTCATATTATTTATGCATCGAATAAACATTATATAATAATAATATTGCAAACATTTAATAAAATTCAAAGTTTAAAACTAGATTAATGAAAAGCTGTCACACAATAGTGCAATCGTAAATAAAAATTCACTCTTGAAGAGATTAATATGCACCTATATCAACAATGAAAATGTATTGTGAATATAATAATAATGCACAAGTATGTTGAATTGAGATATCAACATAGTTTACTTCATCTTATGACCCTCATTCCAGTGATATACTCAAATATATAGTTTGTAACCATATTAGGAAAGAATAATTATACTTTGTTATATATTATTCTGGGAGAAGCAACAGCAAAACGACTTTGAACAGTCTAGTGAAAAATTGACGATTTGACATAGTGTAGTTTTCCTTCCAGGTACATATATATGAACATACGAAATTGATTTATTTTAAATCGAATACAACAGTATAAAAAGCGTAAGACGAAATATATTTTTAATAAATCATAAAATTGAAGAAGATTTAGTTATATTTGGAAAAGCTCGAACAATGCTATACAGTGAACCTGTTTCATTTGCACATATAATTTTAAATGAGTAAAATCTAAAATGTGTAGTTATTGTTGATATGGTGCTACAATTCATTCAAGTTTATGGTTAGCTGCAAACACTTTTGAAAATATCTAATAATTTGAAACAATTATGAAAAACTTGAATTTATTCTTTTTCTTTCTTAATCGATGTCAAGCCCCTTAGTCAGAGCATATGGAGACCACATGTTGCCTCCATGAGTCCTTGTTACTGGTCAGTTTCTTGCATTTTCCATGTCATGCCGGCGTTCCATAACTTTGCTGAATAAATCCTGTATATGGTGTTCAGCGGCCTCCCAGGATGATGGAATCTGGTCGGCTTGAAGAAGGCGCATACCTGGTAGAGATGCAATTCAGACATTCTCAGCATACGGTCAAGCCAAGTCTAATATCTCATCATTATGTTGGATGCATGGTCCATTCTTAAGAATATACTCATCTGATTTTGCTTGTATTCATACCACCGCAATCTTAGAATTAGCTGCAAGTATATGTTTTCGAAGTTCAAGCCCTTCACCGCTTACTGAGTTTCAAATTTATTACTCTTAATTTTAACTTCAGCGTTATAACAAAGCTTATATGAAGCGTCTGTTTACAACAAGCGATATAAGCACATTTCAATATTTTTGATAAACAACGTTTTTATGTTTCATGGTCAAATTTTGTTTTATGTTAAGATTCTTTATTTTCATCGTATTCTATGTTTAAATTAGAAAATAATAACGATATTTTTAGCTGTTAAACTTTAAAATGAAATAAATAATTTGGCATACACAGAATCAACCAGATTTAAAATATTCCAGTGCATGAACATTTAACTTTTTATTTTTTCCATAAGTTTATAATAGGTTTTGAAATATAAAATGTTCAGATATAGTGTAAAATTGTGAGATCCTAGATTTCAATAAAATGTGCTTATATCGCCATTTTTTAAATAAACGCTTTATATAATGTATATTAACCAATTTATTATTTAAAAACCAATAGAGTGAATCAAATCGACGATTTAAAAATGTGAAATGATTAAAAAGAGTTTTGTGTTTGTACTCGTATGAATGTTATTTTATATTTGAAACTGTCTCTATTTATTAAAAATATTCTTGTATATCATTTATATGAACAAATTTGGTGATAAAGGTTCGTGTTTTGTACAGTACTTGAAAGTTGTTGGTATTTTGTGACAAAATACTAGCACTTATGAAGAAATTTGAGAAGCCTTTTGAACTAAATGCTTTTAATAGGGTAGTGCAAGTTTGTAAGCAATATATAATATACAAATATAACGTAAGGCATTGTATAAATCATAAATTAAGGGTATGTTATTGAGCTTATATATTAATTTCTAAAGATATCTTTAATTGGAGGTGAAAGATTACTTGTTTTTCTAGAGTCAATTTGATTTTAGAAACCTCAAGGAAAAACTGTCTAGAAAAAAATATATTCAAAGATGCCTATGGTTTCGTCAGTTTTACATGGAAAACCGATATTGTAAAATTATATTCGTCATAAAAAATAACGTACTGTTTGGCAATATTTCTTTATAAATTAAGATAGTTATGTTTATTTTAGCAGACAAATATATTAATAGAATCATAATAGACTTGGGGCTTTAAAACCTCTAATTACGGATTTTACTGATCATTTTAGATGGTTTTAGTTAATAATTTAGGTATATTTGAAATGTCAAAGCTAAATAATTATTTGACAGTTTGAGCTTTGATTGCCATTCATTAAACACATGTCTATTGATTGCATTGTTCGTATTTACCATCGGCTTAAAAATAGATAAATAAAAATAGAAAACATGTTTTTTTGTTGTATTTCACTGTTTTTAGTTCAAAAATTAAAAACATGTTGTGCATGATGATAAAATATAAAAATAATAGCAGTGTCACAACGGGTTTGGTTAATTTTGTTCTTGTAATTTTTTAAATTTTGTAATTTTAGAGAAGATGAAAACAATTATCAATGAAAATCGTCATACTACAATATATTAGTTTATATAACTCAATTTATCACGTAACATTGAAATGCATTTAAAACAACTTAACCTAGGACATCTTGCAGAAAAAATTATTTATTTCTTCTCAAAAAAACATTTCAAATATCGTCGGCATACCGGCAAAAGACGTTAGGTTTAAAATAACCGTTTTGACCTAATAATGCAGTCTGGCTAAAAACTTAAACTCTATACTTTAAGTATAATGTGCATGATGATACCGTTCCGTGCAACTTTGTTACGGGTAGCTTTAAAATCAAAATTGAAAAAATGCTTTCTTGAAGGGTCAGGCAGGCAAACACGCATAATCGCGGTTGTAAGTACTGCCGATTCAGTGATGGGTCTTTCAAGCTTAGTTATATGTTCCTTTAACTTAATATGTAATATTCAAATCTGGCTACTTATTAAATCGATATTTTATTATTGCCAAAATACATTAAACCTATTAATGATAATTTGGCTCAGTAGATTAATTAAGACTAGATATATTATAATTCTAGAAAAAAAACATTAAAAAAAATTCCCGTTCCAGTTGCTCAGTAATATATTATCGTTAAATCCATGTAAGGGACTCAAACATTAAAAATCAATTTTCTCAAAATAGTATTTTTTTAATTAACACCTTCTGCCAATATACAGACGATATATCTGACAGATGATGATGAGTTGTTACTTTATAATGCTGACTATTGTGGGAAAAGTGACCATTAGTTATACAAAAATTGTTTTAAAAAGTATATATATGTAGGTTAACGATATATTTCTGAATATTTTAAAATGTTATATTGCATAATTAGCAAAAAGCGGGGAAGTGGGTGAACACTCATTATTTTCTAAAATATTTCTCAATTTTTTTAATAAGCCGTCACTAGCACAAAGTTAAAGGCAATCATTTGTTGAGTTTCTATCTGTTTTGTTGAAATTTAATAACAAAACCATGTTTTTATCACGAAGAGGAGGGTTGTATTGGTTAACATATTTAGCATATTTTTTTTATAGAAAAGAAATTCTGGGATTAAATGTAATAATTTATAAATATCTATATATTTGTTGAGTACACATCACGTTTTCTGTAAATAGACACCGTATCTACAATGAACGGTTACACTTTTAATACGTGTTCAATAAAAACATAGAGTACATGGTCATCTGTTTATTTTTGGTGCTGAAAAATAATAGAAAAAGGTCAAAGTTCTCGAAAATAAAAGCGTTCTTAGCGAAGCTTTCACCAAAAAGACTCGATAGCTTAGCCGGATAAAACAGCGGATCAAGTTTAATATCGGGCGTCTTTTCTCGATACTATTTATTTTGGAAACGCACGGATACTTTCTGCTGAAATCGACTAGCAGAAAAAGGAATTGTGTTTGATTTATAGGATGAGATCGACAAATACCACATAAAAATCGTAAAAAATATACTTTGTCCAAAGAAACTATGATTATCGTTATTATTTGCCATTAATTTAAAACGAAAAAAAATCTTTACTGAGGCTCAAATGCGTTTGAGCATTAAATTGTTTTGTTGATATTTTTTAAAACCCTGTCACTGAGCTACTTTATGAAAATAAATATTTAAGTATATTCAATTAGGGGTCGTCGATAAATCACGTAATAGTTTTTCTTACGCTTTTCATCCTTCCCCCTTTCCACGTAGTGTCCTGTAGACATTCACTTTACCCTATCTCTCCTAGACTTCAAATAAAAAAGTGTTACGTAACAATAAAAATTAACCCATTCTCTCCCTTGTAATGTCATGTACATTTTCGTTCCCCTCATAAGAGTTACGAAGTTTATTGATGACCCCTTATAAGAGTGTATCGAGCCAATTAAGTTGATAGCTACAGTTTACTAGTGAGTTGTCGGTTGACACTTAGTTTAAAAGTTGTAATCGCTTAAAAGTTATTTTACTTTTTTATATTAATCTTATTGTGCCGTATATTTAATTATAATACAAAATATAATACTATATGAATAATACTGAAATGATTCTAATACTTTTGCAATAAATATTTTGTTTCTTTCTTCATTAAACTGGCAACGTTTGGATCAGCGATCGCCAAAGTGGTGGTCTGCGAGAAAATTTCTATGGTGTGCAGAAAAACGTGGACATTATTTTCATTTTTAAATCCACAGGAAACCAACCTAGAAAAATAAGTGACTTGCACGGATAAACTATGCAAGATGTATGAAATCATGAGAATCTCGTAGGGATATATTGTTATCTCTACCCAACCAATAATATATATATATTAACTAGGTATATTTTATGTGTTCTTTAATCACTTTTTTCTAAATTTATTTTACACTAATAATCCTATTATTGGTCCGCAGGACTTAAAATTATGAATTTAATGGTTCGCGAGATCCTCAAGATTGGCGACCGCTGTTATAGACTAAATACTTTTCGTATTACTACAGGCACTGTCTTTAGGGTAATATTACCTAGCTTTTGGTGGTCACCCCCTTCTCATTTAAGAGCGTAACGTAGTTTATGGATGACCTTTTGTCATATATATTATAGACAGACATATATACTTTTCATACATTATATCAATATACAATTAATATTTACATTGACATATTTAAAAAAATGCTGTGAAATCATTTAAAAGATTGTAACCTTCATAAAATATGTTTAAGATGTCTTAAAACTAGAATAGTATCAAAATACGTTTATTGGTTTTCATCTGTGAATTCTGGATATTAAAAATGAATCACGTTCAGGAAAGATAATCAAAGTTAATGATGTCAAAACAGACATAAAAATTGAATCCAAACAGCACCTAACGTTAATAATAAAAGTCTGATTTCAGTCACATTGCATTTTAAAATAAATTTGCTTATAATTCAAGTATGAGTTTAAAATTTAAGTGCTTGATGTATATACATAAATTCAATATCGTTTTATTTCATTTTTTGGGTGTTGAACGATGCAGCTAGTAATTTATGCTAAGTTATGAAAATGTTAATATTACATATTGCATAAGTATACGTGCAGTGTCAACAAACATTTATCTTTTGCGTAAATAATTTAGATATATTTAATGAAATGATATGTAATATTTCAAGCGAATGTAACGAATCATGAAATTTAATGGAATCCTAACGATAGGCCGAAATAATGTGCTAATTTCACAAATATCTGAAAAGGAGTTCAGTGCGCATATATTTTATTAAGGGTTGCTTGTGACACTCAATATCTCTACATCCTGTATTCAAAACCGCGAATATTCGCACGCATCAGTGAATCACTTAAGGAAACCGGTGATAGAATCCCCGATACTGTTTCACACCCTTCTCATAAGACGTATCCTGCGGTATAACACTGCAATAGATTATTTAATTACGTGTAATTTAACATTATTTGTAAAATTATATAATGATATAAACTATGGGAAAGATTTTTAAGGGAATGCAGTGGCGTAGTTATAAATTTTAAATCCTTTATTTAAAAATTGTGTGAGAGATACTATTTTAAAATTTGAGATGAAATACTCTTTCGATATATTGGTACCTATCAACATGAAACTATAAATAATGAACTGATATAAGTGAGTGAATTAAGAACGATACACATTTTGAGAGTAAATGAAGAGGAATAAATAAACATTTCTGTATACTTCAATATCTAGAGACTGACTCGTGCATAAGGTCATGACCTTAATATATTCTAAATTGTAGAAGCTGAGATGTTAATTAGCGTAATTAATTCTTATTCATTCAGATGGTATAATTATAATACATAATGAAATAATAGATATTGAAGGTCCTCTGTCTAGCTGAGGTTTCAAATTTTGCATGACTTTTTATAAGGAAGGTATGCCACTGCAAATAAAAAGAT
>JAPMAE010000967.1:9675-20006 GCA_036584705.1 Rhyacophila sp. 25_7 | reverse complement strand
AGTGATATGCACCCCGAGGTATTTAAAGCAATCGACGCCCTTGATATTCTGTCCACTGCTAGTAATGGGGAAATTTGGATCAGGATAGCTAATGTTAGGCATCACAATAATTTTCTGTGTATTGACTTTTAAACCAACACAAGACAAATTTTTGTGTAAACTTGAACGATTTCTTGAACATCTTTAGCGATCTGGGGCTAAAGCTATTCCTCGATTAGGTGCTATGGACTTCCGTGATGTAAATTCAATGATGATGTTAAATAGAATCTCTCTGATTCTATTTAACATTCTCTAGACACCAGCCGTGACTCCAAACAATTTGGTGATAGTACATATTGCTAGTTCTAACACAGAATTTGCTATGTTTGTTTAGGGATTTGATTATTGTTATGACTGAACAAGTAATTATCAGCTTGATAACAGGTATAATTTTTTAAATACAATATGCAAGACTAAATAATATACTCAGTGCTTTGGATTACTCCGCATTTATCCCTATATGGATATGTATGAAGGGTAATAAAATGAGGTCCATGCTGAATTTGAAATGGGTTAGGAAATTTGTAAACGTACGAGTATGTGATAATTTCACCATGATTTGGTAGAATAAATAAATCAGAAAATTATTCATTAAAATATATATTTATATCAATTGATAAATACGCGTATTAAAGGAATATATTCATTTAACAGACACACAATATATCGGCAGCCTAAAATAATACACATAATATAACGGAATTAAGGTAATATATCAAAATTTAATAGCGATGGTCAGCTTGTTATTTATGTTTGACTTCTGAGTCGAATGGGTACGTATTTAGATATGCAAATTTTCACTCTATTACGATGAATGGATAATGAAACCATGTTGCGCTGCTACTGGGAAAATATTATTATACACGTAGTGTTACTGATTATACGAGTATATGACGCCATTAGTTCACATTCAAAGCTAAAGTCTCATGGTAATGACGATTTTCGTGCTTGCTTTAAAACATATGTGAAATATAAATAAAACCAGAAAATCTTTGGTATTTATTATAGCGTAGATTCTCTAATACCGTACATACTCGTACAAATAGTATTTTATTACGATCGATTAATTTCATTGTCGATCGTGTAACTTTCCTCCAGTTGCTTACATTCAACCTTCATGTAAGTCTCGTAATGTTATCAGGTCTTCTATTTCGGGGTGCCTCATGGGCTAAGTACGAGTAAGTATCCACTAGAGTTACCTATACAAAAAAATTTAAATCATCGCATCTAACAACGTGCTCCTCGTATGAGTATTTTTGTATTCAAGATGTTAATTATTATATATTAAGTATGAATCGCTCGAAAACCTCAGCATTGGTAGGTTGAAAAATCTTTGGTTTTTCTATCTGGCCTATGCATTTTTGGAGTATGCTATTTTTTGATAATCTACATGGTCTTTTCTTGTTTTTCCACTAGGCTCCAAGTTTCAAATCTTACACGTTTATAAGTTTAATGGTCACGTTATAAACCTGGAATTTAGTTGTTTTTGACAGAGTTTTGAATACTTCAGCACAAAAAACGCGGTGTTTTTGTTTTTTAACGTAGACTTGTAAGCTCCATGAATATCTCATTCTTTCTGAAAATGTTGATTTCCAAGTACTTCAAATGTGGAATTGCTTACCTACATGTTGCTTAATATTCTGAAGTACTTGATCTTCTTAGACTATATTTAAATACGTTATAAAGAATTTACAAATGAAACTACAGTTAGGTACTGATTTGATCTACGAATATTTTTTTTCTTTATTTATCAAATGGCTTAATAGTCCAAGTGTCAAATAGCTCGCGTGACGTCCTTTGAGCCTCTTTCATTCCACCTCTGATTGTTGTGTGATATCACATACATAGTATTTGTAAGTCCTTGTCAATTTTCTACACCAAATTTTACCCTCTATTTGGATTTCATGTACTAAGAGAACGGTAAAAAGATTTCAATAAAAACAGAATTATAAATTTTATGAATCATTTATTACTCGTAAAATATCCGTATATTTTTTTTAAAACAAATATTAGCTTTCGCAAAATAAAAGGTTCTTTAGTGGACTGGCTGCTTTTGCCAATTGCATATGAAAAAAGAACTATACTCACATTTGGTTTTTAGATTAAAAATACATGTTTAATTATAAATTATCACAAACCAAAAAGATTAAATATTTAAAATTAGTGAAACAAGTTAGTACAAGGCCAATACAAAAAAAATAATTGTTATTTTATAGAATCGGATGAACGTTCATAAAAACTAAACAAAATTTCAGTACAATGGACTATTTTTTACGATTTCGAATTTCGCTATAACCGATTAAGAAGTCTTCATTTGTATTTCAAAATTTTGCAAAATTGCAATACAGCTATTACAAATTTTTTACGGAATCAATAATATCCCATTACCTAACGTTTTAAAATCACTGATTTATGGTTTAAATTCTCGATGCTATAACTTAATTCCATGGTTTATAATGCTTGTAAAAGATATGACGTTTTCAGCTTCAGATTACTATTCCGCAGGAGGATAATATCCAGGGGTATAGTGAAGAATTCTAATGCCCATGGCCGGAGAAGAAAATTTTGCCGTTCTACAAAAACTTTTTATCTCTCTGTACTTTCTTTTTACACGGTGGATACATTCCACGCAATACCGTGTAAAAATGTATACTAAAATAATGGTGCATAGATTTCATTGTATGAAAATCAATAGATATCAAAAAATAAAATTCGTTATTGTTTATTGTATTTTAATTTTATTTTAAAAAAATACTTCCAAAAATCGTAACAAAGATTGTTTTCTATAAAACAACCGACAAACTCGTTTATGCACACTTGAGATATCCAGAGTCTGTTTAATATTTCTAAAAATTCTGTTATCTGTGACTGTTTTTTTGTGAGTTCCTAGAATGACTTTTGGTAACGACCCGTGCAAGCGGTCAAATCACATTGAAATTGTATATCTCGTTCTATGTTTTGATGCGCATAGTATTGAGTAGGACGTACATGCAAAGGATGTAGTACCGTGTTATTTAGAAACCGCGTAAAAAGAGTCCAGTAATCTTTCCACTTTGCATTGCAATAGAGTAACACATTTTTATAATAGTTTTATCTTTGGAACTTTTTTCAAACAAAATTTACAATTACATTGTTGAAATTCATTAAATAAAACATTTAAAATTATATTGATAACATACTAAAACGAGTCAGACAAAAAATGTTATTAGTATAGTAAATATTAAACGTATTAATATTACTATATTAGGAGTGTACTAGAAAGTATTATTAAATCTGTCTTTTTACTATGTTTAGCAGTTAAAAATCTCAATTTTGCGCAAATGTACTATTAATGTCTATGATTGGAAGCATATTGGCCATAGCCTTACTTAACTTTTGATAATATCGATATACAAATGTAATTTGGTGTTTGATTTGAAATAACGTAATAACTAAATTGTCACAATGTTTTTATTGTAAAATGAATCTGATAATACTATATTGCTTTGATAGACTCATATCGACCTTGTTCAGGCAAAAGGACAAAACCAGCAATTTTTTGAAAAGTGCTTTTATTTGAGAATCACAATATATACAACTAAAAGCACGTTCTGTCAAAAGGAATTAAGCTGAAAATGCTGAATTATTATCTAAATTCAGCTACGAATTTTTAAAAAAAGAACGACCTACTAATTTTTGTGTGGAATGAAAGCATTACACCTCAACTTTAATGATTTTCTTTTAATATCTTTTTCACTTATCAGATCAGAAAAATAAAACTCCAATTTACTTGCCATAATGCACTTCCAGTTTGTGTTAATCTTAAATTTTTGTGCCTCAAGTATTTTTTTTTCTGTGTGGGTTAATTCCTTTTGACTAAACACGGTCGATATGTAGTATTGCAGTACTAGTGAGCGACATGAATATGCAACAAACCATTAACATATTATAATTATACAGCGACGAAACCTACTTTAAATATTTTAATTATTTCGTGGAGAAATTGATTTGTTAAATTCTTACTTAAGACATTGTGTTATTTATAAAATATACAATCCATATTGTAATACTCATTATTTCGGTAAATTGGCGGGCTTACATTAATCCTAATATGGATATATATCATAAATATAATCCAAAACTCAAACAATACACTCATTAGTAGCAATACGGAATTAATCGCTAATGAGTGAAATCAACGGTTAAACGTAAAATTATTTAAGAAAACCTAGATTCTCGCTTACATTTTGCAGTTTGCGGAAGCAAACTTTGTTGACGCTTGCTTATACGTAAGTAAAAGGATTTCAAGAATAGCAAAAATCATATTGCATTAGTAGAGTAAACTGGCGTATTATAGTTACGTCATAGATAGCCATAAAAGCCGCCATTTTCGACTAAAATTGCTGATTACGATGACTTTCAAACTAAATAATTTAGCGAAGCAAGAATATTTACAAAATATTAATGCGGTGTTTCGTCACTTATTTATATAATACGTAATTAGTGTGTGGTATCAAATATGCTTATATGCCTATTATGAAGTTATTATTATATTTACAAACGAGGCTTATTCCCAACGCATAGGTTTGCTGGATAATGCAGAAAACTCTTTTAAGTATATACAAAATAATACTTTTTTTTTCAAGCAGAATTTCATGCCACTATTTAAAGATTCTCATAAGGTGTATTTTACGAGTTGTGGCAAATTGCTCGAAAGAAAATTGTTTGAAATTTTTTTCCTCGAATGAAAAGTTCCTCGAATAACAAGCTAAGTGATAGTTGATGTATTTTATTGTTCTTCTGCGAAGATAAACATGTTTATTATCTCAGAAGAACAATAAAATATATTAGCCATCGCTTAGCTACCGAATAAAGAGTAAACATACAACTTAAGTAGATTCCGCCGTAATGTCATTGATTTACTAGTTACTGTTTCTAATTTTATGAGAAATACAATAATGTACAAAAAGTATATATAGATATTAAAACGCACATTAGAGTGGTGAAATAAACCAAATATTGAACTATAATGAACGATTTGTATAATAAATGATATTAAAAATATGTAACAAAAAATACGTTCTTCATTGATGTGTGTGTGTTTTTATACGAGATGAAAAATGTTAAAGTATGTGTAAAGCTGTCAATTTATACTTTGTCATTACGGCACCAAAATCATTGACGGGTTTTTGTTTACCTATTTTAATACGAAAAATTATATTTGACCCAGTGATTTCGTGTCAAACTATTCCAACTATATGTATAGTAAAACGAGTGTTTACAACTAATATTATATGTTGAGTATTTACACTGTTGTCATAACAATCACAACTGAAAAGTGTGTCAAGTGATAATGTGCTTTTATTTGGCGCAGAACCGCAGAATCTTAAATGTGTAAAGGTTAATTGATTAAACATTAGAGCATTGTGGTATTTTTCGGCCTAAAGACCACTTATTAATAATTTTCTTCCATTTTTATATGCGAATTGTGTGACCAAGGCTAAGTTTTAACACAGTGGTCCATGTATTAATTAATAAGCGGTAAAAATCACACATTCGTGAAGGTGATTATAGTTAAGCTAAGAATAATGTGAACAATTTCGGTCTATGGCGATTGTTTAATTAAATACCAATCTTATGTGAGAAATATACCGAAAAATTCAATTCATAAATCGATTATGATTATGACAAAGTAATGCCGAATCTTTTCAAGTAATAATAAAAAACAAATGAAGGTTTATTGAAATATTATTTCATATTCATATTATATTCACCATTATATTTTATCGCTTAATATGAGACCATAGACATAGAGAATTAAAAGACAACAATGAAAAAAATAACAAATAATGTCGTCATAATAGTGTTTGTCACTCTTGAATGGAGTTTGGCAAAGTGGACTAATTGTCTGATTAATTACTTCTATCTGCTGTCGATCCTTTATGGAAAGTCATAAGGGGTCATTCGTAAACCACGTAAGGGGTAACCACCAACGTCTACATGGCGTTAAAAGAGGAAGGGTGGGTTAAATTTTATAGTCACGTAACACTTTTTCGTTAATATTTTAATGTGGAAAGTTTTGTATCCTCTCAGAAAAGGGAAGAGGGGGAGAGGGGTTTAAAATACTACATAAAATATTCACACCGTAGGCAGTTTTTTGGCATTTGCCACAAATTTGTTGAAGTGGAATAAGTTCACTTTAGAAATACACGCCTCAGTTGTAAAATCTATCTGTTTAGTAATAAATGCTATACATCTAATTTGAAATAATGATGATTTTCTTTCTTTCACACAGAAAATAATTTATTGAAAGTATTTCTTTTTTATGTTTTTAAATAATTTTAATTTGATTAATATAATTTTCTGTTGTCAGTGGCTCTCTCTGTTGGACATCTGGTTTGACCATGTCACTATATGTATACTACAGAGTATGTTAAGTTTCTATAAAATATAATCGTTTTTTGATTTTGGCCCAACCTGTAACTATTGTCAACAGCCACCACTGTGTACAGTAAATTATTTCATATCGACCGATTTAAACAAAAGGGATTAATTAACCCTCAAAGAATAAATTTTACAGGAGGCACAAACAACGTTTTTTAATGATTTTTAGTCAATATCACATTAATACAAACTTTAAATACACGACGACCAATAAATTGGTGTTTTATTTTCCTGGCCTGATAATCAAAAAGTTATTAAAGGAAAATTATTAAAATAGATGGTCAATGCTTTTTTCCTTTCCACACAAAATTAATAAGTCGTTCTTTTTTTCAAAATCTAAAACTGAATTTCGAAAATAATTTGATATTTTTAGCATAATTCCTTTTGACAGAACGTGTATTTAGGTGTATACACTGTGATTCCCAAAAAAAGCACTTTTAAAAAAACTGATTTCCTTTTTGCCTAAACAGGGTCGATATGAATTGTTTAGTTTTATGTCAAGGAGATAAAATATTAGTTATTCTCTGGTATAGCAAGTTATTATAAATTTATACCCAGGAATGAGAAAATTCTTAGTCTATAAAAAGCTGGTTTTTCAGGGTCATCTGAAAGAGATGCAATTATAATGCAACCTGAGCTTCCCAAGCCCATAAATCTACTATTTAATATGTCGTGTCGTATGTGGTGTTATTTACCGGTGTTCAAACCAGAGCTTGAAAAGAAGCCATGCATAATACAAATATGCAGCGGCAGATGTAAAAACAGTACGTAAAACGCATTGCTCTTTCAAAGTTTTTTTCTTGGTCTCTGGACTATAAAAATCCATGAAATGGATGTAAAATATTTTTTTCATTTATTATTGGATACTTAAAGAAGATTTGTTCGTGCATTTGCAAAACGCTCTATAAAATAATATTATTTTATTGTGTTTTCTATGTCTAAGCTCTCTTCTTATTCATGCACGGGAAGGTTTAAAATGTGGGAAATAAAAAAAACATTGATTTCGTGAAGGGTCAGGACGGTGATCATGCACAATCACGGTTACAAGTACTGGAGGGTAAGTAAAAGGTCCTTCAACCTGTCCGGTCGAACTGACTGAGTCGTCAACATCACAGACTGCACAGGGCACCTCATGCCACCATAGACTGAATGACGAGATGGACTACTGTTCGTTCTTTCTCTACTTTTTTTAATTTTATTTCTTCCCATCACACACATGCATGGTGGTACCATCCCGTGCGACTCCAGTACGGGTGGAATTAAAATCAAATGTGGGAAATAAAAAAATATTGCTATCGTAAAGGATAAGGCAGGTGACTACGCATAATCGTAGTCGTGTGTACTGCCAGGTTAGTGGTGGATCCTTCAAACTTATCCACCTACCTACAAAGACAGCCATCTGTATTTCTTTAAAAAATATTAAAATAGACTGCCTGGAATAAGTAAAATATTTAAAAACATTAATACTTGGTGTTAAATAATAGATCATAAATTAACACTGAATGTGCCTGCCCTAAATAGTGGCTTAGGAAACGGTTGCAGTTTGTAATTGAGGAAAAAATAATAAATAACACTTTATGTGAAGTTTTGACAACAAATCTAATCAAAAAAAATATCTTATATTAATCTTTGAATCTCATAATCCTAATATCTAATTCGATATATTTAAGTATAAATGCGCGTTATTATTTCATTTCACCTGCTATTATACATCGAGTAGTTGAATAAAAAACACTTTCACACTAACAGCTAAGAAATTGATCCTTAAATTAATGCCTCTCTTCTCCACATTTCGTGATAGACTATCTCGATACCATCTGAAACGTTAATAAAGATTATGCAATAGTACTAAATGCAGCCTCTTCAGAAAATCACGTCACTTAACATTTTTATCTTCGCTACCCTACGAAGAAAATTAGCCGTCGTCCAAGTCTCAAAATAAACGTCCGACGATTTCACTCTCACTTCAACGTCTAACAGGACGTGTCTAGATATACCAACCCTGATAAAGCGGCAGATACAAAATTTCCCTTATTAGTTCATACTGTCACCCTCATAAGGCTAGTGGATAGTGCGTACGTCTATCAAGCGGAGCTCACGAGTTCAAGACCCGTGCGAATCGCAAAAAAATCTAATAATTTGTATTGTAGTCGCCCTCGTAGGTGAGTGCATAATGGCATTCGACTCACGAGTCGAGAGTCACGGGTTCAGGGCCCGTGCTGGTCGCAAATGGTTATTCATTTGTATTGTAGCCAGGACATGAACTCATGAACGGTTAGGCTAATAATTAACAACTATTACTCGTAAAAAAATGTTAAGAAAATCTTCTCATTATGAAGATCCTATATGCTCCATATCAGAGCGTATATGGTATTTTAAAAAATAATTCTGAATATACGAGTATTTTGTTGTAATATGTTATCTGTCTATTTGCAGTAACAAATTCTAGTAAATATTTTTTTTTATCTAAAAGATTCTTCGTTGATTTCCTTATTGTTTGTCGATAAAAATTATTTAAATGCGTCATTTAAGTAGTATGAAGCAAGCGACAATCTTTTAATGAATATTAATTATAGATGAACTTTAGTATTATATTATTTTATTCGAACGTTTTTATTTATCGTTAATATATTCATAAAATAGAAAGGCAACTATTAATTAGCCAATAAGATTGCGCTTAAAAGATGATTGGTTAAATAGAATTACGAGTATATGCGAATATACTTTATTAGATATACTCTATAATATAATAGTTGTTAAAGGTGGTGTGTTTTCGATGCCACTATTCCATTGCCATCAATCTATTTCATATGATCACTGATAATCTCACTTCATGCACTGATTTTCATATGTATTCGATATGCACCAAAGAAGAATGTGGTTTAGCAGGATAATTATGGTGCAGTTGGTGCAATTGTCAAAACACTTGCACTGTAAATAATTATATAGTAAGTTGGTCTCGTTACTCAGATCCTCTCTACGCAGAACCACTTTACGAAGCTAGTTTCAAGTTACTTTGCATACACACGCCAGAGGTAAGCGGCTTTTATTTTAATAAAATATATATTTTTAAATATACAAGCATCTCTAGAATAATGTGACCGATTTCGGTATATGCGAGTCTACTCTTAAATCATAATCTGAATTTGGCTCATAAATGATCAACGAAAACTATATATTGAAAATTATAGTGCTATATAATATTGATCGTTTTTACGTAAAAGGGCCTAATCCTCAGTTTTTTTTAAAGTGCTTTTATTTACAAATCGCAATGTACACAACTAAATATATGTTCTGTTAAAGGAATTAAGCCAAAAATGCTGAATTATTATCGAAATTCAGCTTTAGATTTTGAAGCGTCAATTTCAATGATTTTTCTTTAATAACTTTCTTAATTAGATCAGAAAATGAAGCAATAATTTATTGGTCATCATGTTCTTCGAGTTTGTGTTATTGTGACTTTGACTAAAAATCATTAACACACGTTTTTTGTGTCTCCTATAAAACTTGTTCTGTGAGGGTTATTCCCTTTTACCTAAACACAGTCCATATGACGACACCTTGTAGGTGAGAGGACAGTGAAACCAACTCACGACCTGGAGATTTAGGGTTCCCAATCCCGTAGTTGGCAAAAACTGTACAGGTTTTTTCATGTGCATTTCGCTTTTATTTAAACAACTAATTGTAAAAATATTCAAATGTCTCTAGAATAATGTAACCAAATTCACTATATTCCGGTCTTTCTCTAGTCTACTCATGATCCGAATTTGGCGAGTAATTGATCAACGAAAATCATAAACTATATTATTGTATAGTATGTTATGTCATATGACGTCTTCCTCGTGAGTTAGTTTAAAGCGCATCCAAAT
>JAPMAE010000965.1:7426-22015 GCA_036584705.1 Rhyacophila sp. 25_7 | reverse complement strand
AAGCTTGAGACCAACAAGTCAGCTTGGGAGTCCCTGCAAATTTGGTCCGCATAAAATTATCCTTGGTAGATATCATACCTACATGCTCTATCAAACCTCTGTGATAAAGGATTCTGGTGAATAGCATCGTATGAGACGAAAGTATCGACGGACATTCCCATCAACCCAGCATTTGCAGTTTGGTAGATTTTCCAGCATGCCGCGTCCAGTCAGAATTGTCAGGTCCAATGTGAGGGTATGAGTCCCTTTACCTCGTATCCCCAAGACATCTTTGGAAATAACAGGTGCGTTTGTCTTCCTCGGTTGGACCTCTCTTTACCATATCGACCGTGTTTAGGTTAAAAAGATTAACCTTCACAAAACAAATTGTACAGGAGGAACAAAATACGTTTTTTAATGATTTTTAGTCAAGTCACATTAACACAAACTTGAAGTGCATGATGATTAATAAATTGGTGTTTTATTTTAGTTATATGATAATTAAAAAAGCTATTAAAGGAAAAGCATTAAAATTGAGGTTTAATGCATTTTTTTCTTTCCTCATAGACTTATTCGATCATTATTTTTTCAAAATCTAGAGCGGAATTATGATAATAATTCAGCATTTGTGGCCTAATTCCTTTTGAGAGAACATGTATTTAGTTGTGTAGGTTGTGATTTTCAAATAAAAACAATTTTCAAAAAAAATGAGGGTTTAGCCCTTTTATCTAAACAGGATCGATATAATATTTAATTTATAAAAGTTAAGTCAAATAAACATATTTTTAACCTGACTAGTTTTATAGTCAATAAGCATTATCGAGTTAATACAGATTGATGCAAAACATCTGTTGTTAGTCGGCCATTACGGATGGCTGGTCGCTTAAAATGGCGGCAATGTTTTTCCCGCGCACGCGTTTTGCATCGCAAACGATATCTTAGTCTATGGCCTTGCCAAGGCCTCGTGGTCTTTAACTTAGCGAATTTTCTTTGACAGTTCAGTTCAAAGTCCATCATAGACAAGAGATAATATTTAAAATAAAAAAATAAACGTAAATACAATATACATTCAATGTAATCCGTAATGAAAGAACTGCTTTTAACGATGTTACAATATTCATGTGAAATCCTTTGATAATGAAGCCCGAAATGTTTTTCTTTTTGTTAAATCTAATATAATATTCATAAAAATAGAATAAAATGAAATTGTAACCCGTTTCGTCTATTAAAACAATTTGAACACAATTTTGCAAAACCGATAAAACTTTGACGGTCTTGAATATGTTTAAAAATATATTTTGTTGAAATTAGTATAAAATAAACTGTGGCATTATTTAAGCATAAAATGGCTTTCCACTTATGATTCACAGTAGAAAAATATAAGAAATACACTTCGTTTTTAACTATATCCGCTTCGAAACGGAGCATATGAATCTTCATTTTGTAAAGATTGTTTTGACAGATACACGAGTAATAATTGTCAGTTATTAGCTCAACTAACATGGCGTACGTCCAGGTTTCGAGTGCACATGCTGCGCTATTTTTGCCAGCCACGTGATATGATTCCGCAACCTTTGCTCGTAAGTCGAATGGGCTATCTACTCACTTACAAGGACTACACAGAGTAAATAGATGTATTTTAAACAACAAACAAGACAAACAGTTCTTCACCAATAATACTTGTAAAGCGTAAGCTTTCTACTCGACAACGAGGGCGAATAAAAAATAACTATTGTATAATTGCCACGTAACGGACCAAATGAATCTTCACAATGTAAAGATTGCAGTGACAGTTTTTTTACGAGTAATAATGGTTAGTTACTAGCTTAACCAATTTGGTCCATCTTCTGGTTTCAGATACCCTTGAAGAAAACCTGTCCATAAACCATGTTTTACCATCCTTTCCTCCATGTACCATATAAATATTCAACATGACCCCATCCTCCCTCTTCTCAAAAGTTATCTAATTTTCCACATTGACTGATTAAGTACCAGAAGCGAATTAACTTGCATAACATAAAACGTACTTTGCTTAACAAATTCGGATATTTTGGATAATTTTAAATATAAAAGTGCAGAAGATTATAATGTGGTCATTAAAAATAAAGTCATGATAAAGAAACATTTAATATACTTTTAAAATATATATTTAAGTTCTATTTTTGCTTAAAAATTCACAGCTCACTAGGTTGTGACGTTATGTTTGGTACAGAAAGGTTAAATAGGAATGGAATTTATAATCATATCCTATCCACCTTTTGAGAAGGAAAAATGTTACATAGCAATAAAAATTAGCCCACCCTCCTATTCGCCATTAGATGTTGGTGGTCACTCCTCCATACTCTTCAAGAGCGTTACGCTGTGTATGGAAGACCACTAAGAACAAATTTCTCGCTTACTTAACAAGTCGTGTGAAAGGAACTCGGTTTGTTAAGTGAAAATGACATGTAAATATTTATAATTCGTCATACTGACTCTATACAATAAAATGACACATTGTCAGGACAGTGCATCCTCACAGTCACCCCGGAGACGAACGAACCTTTACGAGCGAATTCCATATTATTGTCGATGGAGCGACACATGTAAATAAATAAACACAATACGCGTACCGTAAGCGGTGAGGAAGAGTCTCATAATTAGCATGTACGACGGGTGTCATGCCCGCGCAGCAATGATCAAGGCAACTGATATTAAAATCTATTTATTGTACGACGATTGTTTTGGCGAAAATTTCAACGTACCTCGGAGGTCAGACACCTGTCACAAATACTGTGGTTGTTGACCGGCAAAACACTATTACTGTAGTAATCATATCTTCTCTTTTTGGTAAGATCATATTGATCGCTTATTCTTATTTGATACGAATGTATTTCGAGGGCTTAAAGTCAAACCATGTTATCTACAAAAATGCGTTTTGTTTTTTATTTGTGATAATGTTATTTTACATTCTTGGCTACACAATTGTCAAACAACTGTATATCAATCTTTTCTAGTTTATTCTTATATCGTCTGTAAAGTTTGACGTGAACTACATAGAGTTACATTTGTTTAATATAAAATGACTGTATAAGCTGTTAGCGTTCTTGTCCCAAAAAAAAATCAAATTATCAAACAACAAATTATAACATTTGAACATTAGATTTGAAATAAACATCTCCTTTGTTGAGTTCCAAGAAAATATTTAAAAAAAAAACGTTTTTTGGCTCTCTGTAAAGTTGCACTATTGTAGATAGCGTTGTTTGACTTTAAGCCCTCGATTTATTCTCATAATTACTTAAAATTACAAATAAAAATGAATTATTTTAGTCAAAAAACAAAATATACCGCAGTGTTTTTCACACACCCCACCGTAGAGCAATTTGTACGTTTTGTGGAGCAATGTTCAAATCGTTAATGGTAGTAACATATTTTTATTACAGTTCTATAAAATTGTGATACTATGGGTGAGACAGATTTTTGAAGCGTTGAAGTGGGGCTTGCTTCCTTTCTTAAGGTGGACATGGGTACCACATATTGGCTACACATAATCCTTGTCACTAGTCAAAACCTTGTAAGTGTTTCAACACACATGTTCACAACGATCAAATTGGTCAGGGAATTATCGACAAGAATATACAGGTATAATTGCAGTGAACGAAACAGGAAAACAATATCAAAACTAGTATGTTCATTTATCAATTGCATTACTTAGTGAGTAAGTATTAATTACTACGTTTCAATATTTTTTCTTAGCTAACTAAGTTGTTTTCAATGAAAGTATTGTTACTTGCTAGGTTTATAAAAAATGATTTCGCCCATAAAGACACTGATTTTAAAGTGATATAAAGTATCGACGAGCATTAAAACGAAATTTCAATAAATTGGATAGCCGTATTCTTAATAAGTATTTTTGTTTTCATATAGCAAAACAAATAAGTATTACATTACGTATATTGCACACAAAACTGTACCTGGAAATTAATATGTAATTCTAAAAACACTTAGTAAATATTCGTATTGCTATTATTGTGAATTATGGCTACATTAATTGCATTATGTATCAAGTCCATAGTGTAGCCAGTACAAAGACACATTTAAAATTGCTCTAGGAAAATGAAGGTAAATATTTAACTTGCAAGAAATCACAAAATTCTCAACCCAAGCCTTATTCTCAGTGCTTAGCGTGAACAAAAAACTATTTGATAAAAACAACAGCGCTTTATATGAAAAAATATTTTTGTCTTCACAAACTATGTATTTTGATATATTTAATTGTTTTTTTCAATACGAAACAACAGAAGCATAATCGAATTTAAATGGTAAAGTCACAAGATTATTCACTGTTTAAGTTTCGTTTATTTTTAAGGAAGCCGATATACAAGTATATAATAAATAATGGTGCTGCTTCCCGTATATCACCCTTAGGAGGGTAGTATAGGTATGAATAGTATTTTAAACAAAAATAATTGCCAATTATCAGAGAAAACATTTCAATCTGTCGGCAATCAATGTTAAGCTTGGATGGCTGAGTTTATTGAGTCATCTGTACCCCGGGTGCACTGGCACCTCATGCAAGAGAGGCTTGAATGACAAGCCAACTATTCGTTATTCATTCTTTCTACTAACCATACTTTTTGCACTAATATGCATAGTGATATCGTTCCGTGGAGCTCCGTTACGGATAGTTTTTAAATTATATGAGGAAGAAGAAAATCTTTTATTTGTGTTGATGTAGTCGTCAGCACTTCGGGTGCACAGAGTACATTATGTCACAGAAGAGCGGGCGATGAAGCAAACTACCAATTCATCCTTTTTAAATTCAAATCGTTGCGGTAACGTGCATGGTGATACCGTATCGTGCGGGCCCACTACAGACAGGCTTAAAATCCCATGTGGAGAGAAATCATTCACGCAAGTGTCAGGATTCAGGAAGGTTACTGCGTACAAGCGTGATTGCGTTTGCTGACGGGTCAGCAATGGGGCTTCAAGAACCTGTCTGCAGTCAAAATCGGTCAAACACGATCTTAAAAAATTAATTATGTTATTTAATAATTTTACGTGAGTTATACAAAGGTATACAATAAATCGATTAAGAAGACGTAGCAAATATTTGAGCATCATGCTTCAAAACGAATCATATGGACCGGTTCTATGTGAATTTTGTCTTTACGACTAATATTTATGAACATATTGAGCTCATCTCTCGATTAAGAATATACATCAAGACAAGTTACGGGATTTGATCGAATGATTCATGATTTACCTGCGCTTTATCCACTGAATCACTTCCTCTAACGATTACCTGCGCGAGTCATGCACGTTGGAAATTCGATTGCATATCTATGACATGTGAGGTTTATACTCGTTTGCACGTGGCAAATCAGCCAATTTTCTATAGGAATTGCCATGTGGAAAATATAATACTGTTTAGTTTATAGCTGTTAAATACTCGTGCATTCCAATAACCGGGGTTTCACGCAACAGGTGACAGAACAATTATTAGGACCCCAGAGTGTTGTTACTTTATTTATTTATTGTATTCATTAAATCAGTTTCCAATAGACAATTAATTCACAAAACAAATACATAGATAATTTATTTCCATATTGAACGTGTTCAGGCAAACGGGATTAACATTCAGAGAACGAATTTAACAGTAGGCATACAATACGTGTTTTAAAGATTTTCAGTCAAAACCATAATAACACAAACTTGAAGAGCGTGATGACCAATAAATTGGTGTTTTATTTTCATGATCTGATATTTAAAGAAGTTAATAAAAGAAAATCATTAAAATTGAGGGTTAATGTTTTCCCCCTTTCAACATAAACTTAGTACGTCGTTTTTTTCAAAATCTAAAGCTGAATATCGATAATAATTCGGCGTTTTTTACGTAATTCCTTTTCACAGAACGTGTATTTAGTTATGTACATTGTGATTCTCAAATAAAAGTACTTTTCAAAAAACTGAGGGTTAAGTCCTCTTGCCTAAACAAGGTTGATACAATTACGTATCGTTCTTTAATTGTTGCCAAACAAGTTAGTTGTATTTTTATATAAAACAAAAATGCTGATTTGACGCATTTATAAAAGTTACGACCAAATTTTGCGAATATGCAATAAGTCGAAAAAATAAAAGATAAGATAAACAAGAGATTTTAGAAATAAATCGATAAAACATTATTCCAGATTTACTCGATACAGATATCTTTAATGTTTTATCTGAAATACTCTACCTATAAAATATAAAAATTGCTTTGAGAGTTTTTTTATGAGTTGTCAGTTATTTACCTCAACCAATATTGTTAAGGTCCCGGTTCCGAATGCACATGAAAAAACCTGCGCAATGTTTGCTCGTAAGTCGAATATGCTATCCACTCGCTTACGGAGGACAACACAGCGTTTGCATATATTTTTGAGGACCCACCACTGACCTGCCAGTACAAGCAACCACGAATATGAACAGTTGCCTTTCTGACATTTCACGAATAAAATATTTTTTCCTCCCATATGATTTTAAACCTGTCCGTAGCGGAGCCGCACGATATAGTATCACCATCCACATAGGTTTAAAGACTAAGTTAAAAAAGAAAATAAATGAAAAACAGTTGCAACTTTATCTAACCCTCCACGGCATAAGGTAAATTGTGCACCCGGTGTACTGACGATACAATCGCCCAAGCCGTCCAAACTCGAGGACGATGGCCCCAAAATGAGATTGGCAGTGAGTGTTACTAGAGATGGAAAAATGTTACTTAAAAAAACCGTTTAAATTGGCCCTGTTAAACACATGGTTGTTATAAAACAATGATCAGATGGACAGTTTTTTTTAACAATAATACTTGCAAATCATTAGATTTCTACTAACCAACGAGGACGACTAAAAATATAACTAATCGTCCCGAATATATCATAGAGCCTTGTCATCGTTATACAAAAAAAAACTATCGGTACATTAAAAAAAATGTTTTTTTTTAATACGACATACGTCGCACTTGTTAATTCTAATTTATTTAATATACATAATGCAAGAAACGTGTCGTCAACTGAATTATTTCTCCATACGATATTTCTAGTGTTTTTAGTGCAGGTAATATCCGCACAATAAAATATTATCATATTTTTTTGCCATGCAGAGACAAAACAAAGCATTTGCGCATTGAATTATAGACTCCCTGACACGTGTACACGTGATATAGCACGTCGATTGTAATCATTGTAATAGACATCGATAGTTGTCGATACATTATTCATAATCGCATTATCGTCAGAGATTATTTTTTATTCATTGCATGTAATATTTTTTTAAACAAAAACATATTCTTTGTAATCTATGGACATGTTGCAGATAAAACAACCGTCACACCAAATACCTTTATTATTTAATTTATAAAAATATCACATCTATGAAACAACGAAAAAAATAATTAACCTTTCCAGGGTGAGTTTTTGAAGTATATTGCGCAATTAGATGAGAGATTTTCATTAATCTAGCTTTAAATTTTGGATTTTATTAAAGACATGCAATACTTTTGTTGTATAATGTTTATTTGATGCATAAATCGAGGGGTTAAAGTCAAACAACGTTATCTACAAAATGGGATTTTTGTGATAATGTTATTTTACGTATTTGGCTACATAATTGTCGAACAATGGTATGTATGTCAATCTTTTCTAGTTTCTTCTTAAATTGTCTGTAAAGTTTAACGTTAATTACGTAAAGATGCCTTCGTTTAATATTAAAACACTGTATATGCTGCTAGCGTTCTTGTTACAAGAAAAATCAAATTATCAAACAACAATAAATTAACGTTTGAACATTAGGTTTTAAATAAACACCTCCTTTGTTGAAAGTTCTAAAAAAATAAAAAAACATTTTTTGGGTCTCGTATAAAGTTTCATTTTTGCAGGTAGCGTTGTTTGACTTTAAGCCTTCGAAATAATATATTCTTTTAACCGTGTTCGCTCCGAAACGAATCATATGTGAAGATTTCTTTGACATTTTTTTCACGAATAATATTTGTCAATTATTAGTTCAACCGTTTAGGGTTCGTGTCCTGGCTACAATACAATTTAATAAATATTGGAAAAATTTTGCAACCAGCACGGGCCTCGAACCCGTGATTCCTGCTTACTCGGCGTATGCGATATCCGCTAGCCTAACGAGGACGACAATTTTCCTGATTTGATAATTTATATAGTTATTATAGAAAAGTCATTGAAATTGAGGGTTCGTGCTTTTTCTTTCCACCCAATCTTAGTAGGTCGTTATTATTTAAAAATGTAACGCTCAATTTCGATAACGATTCGGCATTTTTGGCTCAATTCCTTTTGACAGAACGTGTATTTAGTTGTGTACATGGTTATTCTCAATTTTTTTTTCCAAAACAACTGAGAGTTAAACTCTTTTGCCTAAACAAGTCGATGTATATTTATTTGTGTGGCGCTACAAGATTGAACCCCGTGACCCACGAACTCACAACCGGACAATATGTTGAATAAAGCCATGAGCAAACATGTTATTTCACCAATGTGAAATCGTTATCGAGTCATAGTGTAAGCGCATTAAACTGATAGTTTGTCATGTTAAAACACGTAAAAAATCTATGAATATGACTGATAATGTCATTATTACTTAGAAAAAGTCTCCTGTGTCAACTTCTTCGTGGTGTCAACGCCTCTTTGCAATATTTAAAAAGTCCATTGGCCATTCCGTACGGCATTCGCAATATAAGTTACATTAGAATAAATCATAAATAAAGCGCGTTAAACAATGACGGAACGTGATTATGCAGGCTTCAGGTGCGAAACAAAATGCCCGCCGAAATTGAAAGCGCTCATCATTTTCGTAATATCATCGCATTGGGATCGGCACCCTGAACAATGGACGGCTTAGCATACAAACGGAAAATAAATAACCAAAAGACAGCAATGGAAAATACACACGAGTGACAGTTGACGAGGACGATCTGTCAAATTTAAAATTCGAATCAAGATGGCCGACCATTTTGGGCATAGAGATTTGAAATGTGGGCGATTCTCCGATGGAGGTTTTTTTTATTATCAGTGTTTCATCTTTATTCTGTGAAATGTAACAAAAAAATATGAAAATTTTGAATAGTTTTACGCTTAACCTACGTAATAAATTTTGGCAGTAAATACGTGGGTTATAGTAAAAAATATGTCATTCATTTAATAATTCATGATTCATAGAATGATTTTTGGAAATCTCTTTGAATGCCGATAATTGTATTTTGTGAATTATCACTACAAAATGACATTAACTTCACAATTAAATATTTGAAGGGACGTATCTTTATATAAAATAAACTAATTAATAATTATTATATAGTAGAATGATGCTACTTTGACTGGGAATAACAGTTAAGAATATTTATACAGAAATCGCTTAGTCCAAATATAAACCTCAGAGAAATAAATAGCTTTGTATTGAGTGTATTTACATTAATGTCCTAATTTTTTTTTATCAGAAACCGATCAACTACGAACTGTGGTGTTTTTTTAGCAGAATGAGTCACAACTATCAATTTTAAATTTTACGCAGATCAAAAATGGCATATTCTACGATCAGTAAAATATAATATCACAAAGAATTTTCAGCCGTTTGTATGAAAACATACTATTTAATTTTTATGGAACACAAAACACCACGTTATATTTACGATAGAACGGGATTTTTCTAATTCAATTATAGACTACGCTCAATTGAGACTCTGAAGTATAGATTGTTTTTAAAAAGATTATTTTTGTGACAAAATATTGGTGATTGTTTTATGCACATAAAGGACTATATATTTAATTTGCGATTTTATTTAAAGTCGAACCGGGCTTCACGCTGCTATTTAAGAATTATCATTAAAATAAAGTGTATTTTTTATACAACTATTGTGTAGTGATTCGCAATTGCGAATAATACTCGTAGATTCAATTAAACATGCTCAAGATAGCGATGATTAAAATATTTCCAAGAAAATGTCTATTTTTACGACATTTTAACGAGAAATTTATACAGAATTTTCTCCGCTAGTTTCAGTCACCAACGCTTTAAAATTATCAAGCCAAAACACTTAAAAATGCTGAAATAATTTCGGCAAGCACCTAATTAAAAACGATAGTAAAAATAAAACAAATTATTATGCTGTTAACAATAAAATACGATATGCTGCGAAAACAATTTGACCCACTAGAAAATTCCGTTGAATGTTTTAACATTATTTCATAGCTTGTTAACAAAATCCGAACAAAACAAATTTGCGTGAACTGTTGAAAATTACCATTAGCAGTAATGGCCTACTTATCACTCAATTTAATAGCGAATCGACTTAAATACTAGTAAACTATTTTTGTTTTACTAAAAATATCGATCGTTCGTTTACGTGTATTAATATACATTTTAACACATTGGTTGCTGAAGACTGTCATCTCAATAATAATGACCATTCCAATGCAATCTTTTGGTTTTGGATGATTTTTTATTACCGTTATATTATTAAAATTGCACGTTTTTATACATGCGATGGTTTGTCCACTGCTCAACTAGCTAATGAGTTAGAAATTGATAAGTGCAGATATATTTTTGCGGAGTGGGCAATGAACCAGAATGCATCGTAGTACAGGTCATATATACACCCCCCTTGCCGTTGATTTTGTAATCCAACTTTGATGCGTTGTTGCAAATCGAGTATATTTAAAATTATAAATATATTTATCGCTGGAATAAAAACAATTACTAATTAATTATATGGTGGATTTTCCAAAATAATGGCCTCCACACGTTATTTCGTGGCAAAGCCGTTTAAAATTCAAAACAAATATTTACAAACATTTCTGATAAGATGAATATCTAAAAACATACTTGGTTTTATGACGAAGCATACTTTACATAGGTAATACGAATTTAAATATACGCGTTTGTAGACAAAACGTTTGCATAATAAAACTATGTATAAATACGCAATATTTTCCATATTAAAAATATGTACGAGTATAATCTGTATATACACATTAAAAGGTATTAGGTTGCGACCGTGAACACCCAGAAGTCAAATACAAAGCTCAAATCGTAGTGTATTTTGAAAATTCAAATAAAAAATACTTTTGTTTTGAATTTTCAAATAGACAAAACTTGTGTTTTGAAACTTCAAATAAAGAATAGTTTTGTTTTTAAATTTTAAATAAAGTAAACTTTAGTTTTAAAAATAGAACAAAATTGAATCTAATGAATTATAGTGAATTTTAAATTAAAATTGGAATTATCACAATTTTGAATACTGTATCTCTGTTTCTGCGTTATTCTTCAATCAGACCATGAGTATTCAGATTTTTTTATGTCATGGCCGCCAAACAAATATAATGTAAGGTTAGAGACGAGAAGAGGTATAAATTTAGACCATTTCCATAAAATTTATTGAAAACTTTGATATGTGTTCGATAAGGTTGCATGATTTATTCAAAATTATTTGCAGCTTCATTAGCTGCACTGTTTTGCAGAATCTAGAGCAGAAAATATAATTGCGTATATTAGACCCCAAGAAAAGTGTCCGAAGAATGAAGAAAAATGTTTATATTTTATGATGTATCATATTATATTTTTAAACTTGAAGCATGACGGAGAAACAAGAAAAGGCCATGCAAGTATTTGAAAATAAAATACTCAGAAAAATAGTTGGACCAGTTACAGAAAAACAAGGTTTTCGTATCTATACTAACGTTGAGCTTCGCGATCAATTTAGCCTCAACATATTGAATGTCTAGAATGTAAGTAGACTCATATGGGCGAATCATGTTGTAAGGTGTGATGAATCTAGAACTTTCAAGAAAGTTTTTTAAGGAATCCCAGTAGGCATTCGACCCATCGGTCGTTCCAGAATGAGATGGGTTGAAAACGGTACTAAATATTTGAACATGTTGAGTGTGCATAACTGGAGAGAGAGATATGGAGACAGAGACGCCTGGAAGGAGATTATGCAGTCGGCCATGGACCTGAACGGATCGTAGTGCCAATTTGTAGTTGTAATGTTTATTTAAAATCCAAAAATATTCTCGAACTGGTGGCCTATAAGCTCGCAGCTAAGTAACTGCTAATCAATATATGAAATATAACACGAAATATAAAAGTCTTGCGGCGATAGGTAGGCAGTCTCGCATAACTACAGATGTGAGTATTGGCTGATATGAAATGGGATCTTTCGAAATTTTTCCATTGAACTGCACTGCCAACAACATGAACCTAACCTAACCCTTTTCTGGGTCTAAAACGTGATGAATTTAATGGTTCGGTAAGGTTCGATTGGACAGCACGCGACGAGATAACAAACGGAACGGGTAGATTATACGCCCATTTAGAGTGTTTGTTATAATTAATTGCCCAAAGAAATAAAAAGGATAAATGCACTATCATGGTTATCTCAAAACGACGAAACATTTTGCATTCTGTGATTTATTTTTGTTCTGTATTTATGTACAATTCGTCACTGTGTTAAAAGTGTTGAACCCAAAACTTTAAAAAGGGTGCGATTTACATAAAAATGTTAAGTTGGAGAATTTCTACATGGTCATTCAAGGGTTCATCATTGTTATAAAGAAGACACATTATTTAAAAATGGACGTCTTTCGAGTTGGATTTTAAGCTTGACGGTGGGCGAATTATGTAAATTTTTACATACATTATAAACCGAAAAATATCAATATACTAAAGTTTAAATAAAGCGTTCAATTTTTAAAAATCAGTGGCGGACTGCTTGACGTTTTGTAAATAATACCTGTTTATTATAAAAGATAAAGAAATATATTCATATACGATTGAATTTAAGCTCCAAAGAAATAAAGACAACCATAGATGGTATTTTTGATCGTATCTAATTCGAAAATAAATAAAAGATATTATAGATATAGAGAGAATATTTACTAGTATTTATTGTCAACTATTAGCTAAACCAATATGATTAATATCATAGATTCAAATGCGTTTTACAAACCTGTCCAAGTTTTACTAGCTACGGGATTCGAACCCACGACCTTCGGCTCATTAAATAAATGTGCTATTCACTTATATATGTTATATGCCTCAAAAGCGATGGCATAAAGAAGTCTCTTACATACATTTATCGATAATATGTTAGGTCAACTGTATGTTTTGTTGACGTTTTTTTCCAGAATTAGAATATACATTGAAACACGTAATCTGATCAGGCAATTAACCCTTAATCGGCTTAATGTCTTTTGCCAGTATTAAAATATTCAATATCGACTTAATAAGTAGCGACATTTCAATATATTTTAGCAGATGATAGAGCATGTAAAAATCTAGCAAACTGCATTATTTGGTTAAAACGGTGATTTTTCGACCTTCTGTCAGTATTTGACGAAGCATATGTATCCCCACAATGTGAAGATTATTTTGATTTTTTTTACGATGTCAATTGTCAATTATTAGCTCAACCGTTTTGGGTTCGTGTCCTGGCTACAATACAAATTAGTAAAAATTTGAGAAAACTTGCAACCAGCACGGGCCTTGAACCCATTACCCCCACTAGCTAGCCGTACGCGCTCTCCACTAGCCTAACGAAGGCAACAAATTACTATGTATAATTAAAATTAATTATCAGTATACCAACGAAATATTGTTCTCCTATAAAGTATGGATTTTTAAAGACATAAACAATATTAAAATCATCTGGATAACAATTTCTATGATATAGATATATATTTACTATATTTTACGACGCCACTGGCTATGATGATTAAGTGACACAACGTTCTTGATTTATTTGAATCAGTACAAAATATTTGAAGATTTACGATATTGCATTTATTTAAATCAGTTTGTTAAACATTAAAAATAAAAAAACCCTTTATTATATTATAATGTTAATTTATTGCGGGAACATTTTTCATTTCAAACAAGGAAAAGATTTGTGAGTCTAGAACCTTTTAATTTTTTTTATATATACAATTAAGGCATAGAAGATGTGTGCGCTAAGGGGGTCAAAATAACGAAACGACTTTAGTAAAATGTTTTTTTGTATTTAACCTTTTCTGTGCCAGATATGTCACAACTCGGCAATCTGTGAATTTTTAAGCAAAAATAGAACATAATACAGGCAGTCGTCGACTTATGACCACAATCGGTTTCGATAAACAGATCGTCAGTCGACCTATGCAATAATTTTCCTACATATTATGTAAATTAAAATGTATTATGATATTATAAGACTGTTTTTTATGTTCTTGTTATAATTAGTGTTTCACTATAGTTTATTTTCTCCCTCTCCGAGTTTAGGCCTCTCTATCTTGAGCTCTCTTTTTTTTCTTTTCAGCCATCACACTTAAAATGTTTGGATCTCTAGTTTCGTTATCCGCCTTTCTCATTCTAAGGTGGCTGACAGGCCGGGTGCGTTCCTTCAAATGCCTTCTTGATAATTCTAAATTCATTGCACCTTACAACTTGGCCTCACTACGTTAGGACTAAATTACTCACAGAGATCAGCATTAGTACGGATGCGATATTTTTGGTTTTCTTTAACTGTTCTAAGTATTTTATTTTCGATTACTTGTATGGCCTTTTTGCATTTCCATCAGGTTCCAAGATTCACATCTATACAGAACC